>DWMZ01002619.1:0-13847 GCA_018249855.1 Eueides tales michaeli | reverse complement strand
CCCAGCAGTGGGCCTTTGTAAATTATTTTTTTTATTTTTCCAGGACATTATGACATACCCTTGAAGCCACAAAATTGTCAAATTCCTATATTTTGAATATTTTTATCGGTGCCAAATTAAGGGTTAATAATTCATTGGAATGAAAACGAGATCTCGATATCTTGTTTCTATTAAAATTAAAAGGATAAAAAGGCAACTGTTAAAAAATGTATGCTGTAAGTAATTGGTTCAGCTGAAGCGTAATGTAATTTGTGGAGGATAGCTTTAAATATACGATGAAAGGTGAGACTTCAAATTCGATATTTCTAGAAGTATATTACTCATTTTACGGCTTCACGCTATATTCCGTATAATAGCGGGTACCTAGTGTTTTGAATATTTCCTCATTGCCAGAACTAAAAAACGAGTATATATTTTATTACCATTGACAATTGCATTCTTATACCCTCGTGCAAAAAAAAACGTTTTATTTATTTTTTTGGCTTTACGCTGTATCCTGCACATTGTATTCGCTAGAGGGAACTGGGGAATTTAGTGTTAAGTTACTTAAAAAAAAATGCCTTCAAACACGCTACGCACTAGCGTGACTAGCGCATTATGGAAACACTCATAAAGTATCACCGAATTTGAGGCTTTGCTTGTTGAATTTCGAAAATTAACACCACGCTTTGCCACCTCACCAAAGCGAAAAAAAAATAAAATATTTAATTTCCTTCTGTGAAGATCAAGCCCACACCGTCGATTTTACAGTCGCTTCCCTTACGCCACGACAGATCTCAAGACTTTTACTATATATACTTTTAGGTTTAAATAGAAATTTATTCAACAATAGTTGTTTTCGGTTTTTACAGGTACGAGTACAATAAAGTAATGCCAATTTGTCAACGCTTTACAAACACTGATATTATTCCCCCTTTCTATATGTTGTTGTGAATAATGTTTAATAAATAAATTTTGTATATCTCTACCAGTTCTATTACCAAGTGAATAACAATACGTAATGTAGGCTCGACGTTTCATACATTTTTGTAACCTTTTAAGTTTTGTCGCACAAAAAGTTAAGTAATATTTGTCTGTCTGTCTGTCTCTGGTGCCGTATCTCCTGAATAAATGTACTAATTTGGGTGCTATTTTTGTAATCGAAAGCCGTGTTCATTGCCGTGATTTCTGGTTTTATAAAAACTGAATTAGCATCATAAGAGCTATAAGTATCTTGTTAAGATAAAGTAGTATTAAAAAATCAGAGTACAGTTAGCAAGTTGTTTTACCTTCCCTGTGATGTGCAAGATATAGTGTGAAAATAATGTTCACGCCTTTCCTTAGTAGAGTAGCCAAAGACAAAGGTACGCTACGATCTATGTATACCTCTTTCCTCGTACTCTTTACTTGACTCTCTTCCAGTATGATCAATACTGTGTTTTTGAAGGTCAAAAAGTATACCCCTGCCTCTCTTAGGAGTCACTCTTCAGTGTTTATTTTTTGTTCGATTACATGCAATGAAGGCTTGTTGTGGCGCAGCGGTACAAGCGTGTAAATATAAATACGACAACTGTAAATAGGATCGAACCCACAACCTATCACATTTCCCACCCTTGTACCTCTGCGCCACGACAGGCCTTCACGTGTGTATGTGTTATCAGGATCAGGCTACTCTTCAAATTACATTAAAAAGATCGTTTCACGCTGTATCCCGCATATTTACTATATACGTAATACAATTTAACGCCGTAATCAATACCTTAATATTACCAGCACAGTAAGGAAATGAGAATTTCTTTCCTACACAGGAATCAAACTCACAAATGACTTATTTAGCCAGATATTGTGCTACTGTGTCCATTTTGAAAATAGTTTTGTTATCTTCCTGCAATGCCTTCGTTGCAAATTAAATGGAAAGAACGATTCGTGCCCGATCCGATAGCATTCAATTGAACTATCACATGGTATTCTGATGCATGCTAGAGATAGTCAACTTTTTTATTATTTATTTATATTTGAGACCCATCGTGGCGTAGTAGTGTAAGCGATTCAATCTCAACACGTTTAATGAAATATTTAATATTTCTATTTGCTCGTTCTAATTCAGTTATAAATTAACTTTAACTATATATGTTTTTAGGATACTTATATTTTTAATACGCTTAAGCTTTTCGTAAATATGTTTACGTATACGTATTACGCAAGTATTTTTTTTAGCTTCACATGGCAAGATGGGCACAGGGAACTTAGAAACCTAGTTATAAAATACTCTGATCAGTTCCATGATTTCCCTCGGATTTGAGACATTGCAAGTTTAAAGGCAGTACTCAACGGCAGGTTTTGCCATGTTATCAGAGTGAAAAAATGAAAATATTAAGTCTTGCACTCGAAAATACGAAATATTTCACTTCCTCAAGTGGCAATCAAGCACACAATCTGTCGTTTACAGTCACACGCTTATGCCCCTGCTCTACGACAGGCCTCAAAATGTTTTTTTCGAAAATGTTTCAAGCTTACATTGTTAAGAGTCACCTTCAATAATTTTATATATTGCGTTGTTGAATAGCAGAACGCAATGTCTTATCTTATCTTCTTACCAGAGAGAGGAAATAATAATAATTAATTCCCCAAGTAGAAGTCAAACCCACGATCTTCGCGTTTATGGTGTGCTGTACAAAAACGGTCTCAATATAATTATACAAAATCATATACACATTATACAAAAGATATAAAAATATATAAGTAATAAATATATGTAGAATAAAAATAAATTATACTGAAATATAAGAAATGAATATTAAATAACCTCTACTTATGACGATTCTTAAAACGTACGCCACTTCTGCTATAATCAGACTTCATAGCTTCAACAAAAATCATAACATACAGTTCATAAAAATAAATAAATGTAAGAGCTACTAACTACACTGCGGAATACTAACTTTTGAATTTTATATTTTCGTTCTTTTTCATATATTTACGTTGTACCAAGTATAGCAGTGTGGGCAAAGGGGACCTAACGTTAAGGCACTCTATTATCCACTCTGAAGACATTGCATTTTGAGTAGTTCAAATTTGTTTTCTTCCAGAGCGAGGAAATGAAAATAACTGGTTCTCTTGAATCGGACTTAAATAGACAAGTGCCATGTTAGTTTTTTTGAGTAGGGATCGAATTCATATTCTGTCTCACGTACAGTCGAACGCTCGTGAGCCTGCAACTGGACAGATCTCAATATCATACATGACATTTGTGAATTCGATTCTTACTGGGATTAATTAAATATTTCATATTTTCATTTCCTCGCATGAATAACAAGGCAAAGCGGAATGTAGAGTTTCGCCACTAAATATACAGTGCCTGGATTCAGCGCAGTTCAAGTAGAAAACCGTCTTTATGCAAACGGAGTGTCTTAACATTAGGTTCCCACGTTCTCATTGCTTACCTTAGGATTCACCGTAAAGGCTAATCTAAGTAGTTTTCATGAGGCATTGAGTTTTGCAACTCGAATCACAATATCTAGTGTATATATATCATTAAAAAAAATAAAAAACAAAGCGAATATATAGTGGTATTTTAACTTGAAAGTCGTATTGACTTCTGCAAAAAATTGTAATCCGCCATCTTGTTGCGGCGGCCATTTTGAATTAGCAATAATACTGGTTACGTAAATTTATTGTCATTGGAACTGAAATCGTAATACAAATATCAATTTCACTGGACACTGGTAGATATTAGATTTTGCTCAAGCTTCATTTGCTTAAAAGGAGATCTCCGTAACAATTATAAATGTGTTAAACTAAATAAACTATATTTTTTACATACTACCACGGCAAGTCAGATAAAAGCTTGTAAAAGGAGGACTTTGTTAGCACTTTAATTCAAAGTCTCTTTCCAAACCTTTGTGAAGTCCGAACGTTTGTTCGCCATCCTTGACCATAGCATATAGAAATATATTAAAGAACCGGTCCACTTTTTTTTAATTATTTATATATATATATATATATATATATATATATATATATATATATATATATATATATATATATATATATATATATATATATATATTTTTTTTTTTTTGTTATTTTTATTTTGGAATATGAAGTATTTTTACTATTCTTAAAGTGTTATTCCACACTTAGGAAAGAAAAATACTAAATTTAAAAACCTATAATATTCGGACGAAGCAGGATTTGAACCTGCGCCTCTTGAAAACCGTTCAAGCGCTCTGACCACTAAGCCATCCGTCCTCACCAAGTTCCGTCGAAATTTTTATACGCTTGTTACATTTTTATGCATTATTTATGCTAGCAACATAAACAACAACATCAACATCTTCTCTTTTCTCTTTCAAACTATTTTAAAGAAAAAAATATGAACATAATGCATATATTGTATATATATGTTTTTATATATGTATAATGGTTAGGAAACATTGAATAACCTTGCTTATGTCATTGCATGCTTTTTAAAAAGCTTAAGTCGGATATCGTTTTAAATCACAAAGACTTTTAGCCTTTAAACTCTTTTGACACATAAGCGACGGATTATAATGATTTACTGAAACTACTTGGATTGACCCTATTTTACTATTATTAAAATTTTACGGTCTATTAAATTTAATAAACGGTGACAATAAATCACTTTTTTATGCTTAAAATTTTATATTATTATAAAGTTTATTTTATTATTTATTTAATATTATTTATTTTATCTATATATACATATGTATAATTTAAAGTGAAACCTTAAAAAAAAACATTTTTGTATACTTTGTACTTTCGTAGCTTAGTGTGTATATTCTTGCTTATCCTACAAAATTAAACTTAATTACTAATTAAGGGTCTAAATTAATTCCCATTTTCATCTCGTAGCATCTACTAAAAGATGTAAAACTTGCAAAAATCTCATTTTGTCACGTACAGTGTTATAGTGTAAGAGTCTGTTTTGGTAAATGAGCTTAGACTTTTAATTCCCACTTTTCGTTTCTAATTTGTGTATTCAGTGGCATCAATCAACGATGCAATTTGTATGCCAGGGGAATAAAATACAAATAAGTTATAAATGACCTTGGAATGAATTTTAAGACCACAATCATAGAGATAAAAAATCCAACTAATCTCGATAGCGGTTGTATGCTACAATTATTTTTAATACAATTCCAACATTCCCTCTGCTTACTCTAGTATGTGCGAGATACGACGTAAAAAAAACTTCTTAAATATATTCCACAAATATGCCCACAGCGGGCTCTTGGACTATAATACGTTAATAATTGCAACGAATTAGGCGTCAGCTTGACGTGTAACAATGGAAACTTACAACCTATTTCTGTTAATGCGAAGTGATTAGAAATACTGTGTGAACGTAGAATGGGTACGTTTTCATAGAAATTCAATTTATTCGTGATATCTCTTTTAAGTGCAAATTTATTTTAATATTCTTATTTTATGTGCAAAGTTATATTAATATTCTTGTTTTTTTTTTTTAAATATCTATTGTTTGGCCTCTCGTAGTGCAGGAGCACAAGCGATTGAAACGTGACAAGACAAATCGCGGCGTTGAGTTCCCCCTCACAATGCACAATATTTCAAAAACTCAACGGATGGTAAGGAACACAATGTCTTAGCACTAGGTGTCCTCTGTCTACCCTGCTATATGTGAGATACACAGTAATGCTATGAAAACGTTTATTTTTTTATACCATTACTCTGAATTTGAGTCAATAACCTTCACCTTACAATCAACTACCACTGTACCATTAGGTCAGATTATATATGACATCGTTATTTACCTTTACCTAACGAACCAGTTGACGCAGTTCGGACATAATGGAGGGTAAACTAAACTGGAGCTAATAGAATGTGCGACTCCTCGAATATACACACGAACATCAAATACACGAAGGTCGATACGTGATGTTGGTATGTGAATTGAGTATAATTACAGATATTTATAATTTTTCATTACATGTATATTGAATTAAGTTCCCTGGTGTCCTCTGTCTATCCTGCTATGTGCGAGATACACCGTGAAGCTAATAGGAATATGGAGGAAATAAAGAGTACTTACTTGTCTATGAGTAAAAGAGAATATAACAAATTTTCTTTTACATAGTCTTTTAGTATGTTATTGATAAAACATAATTTATATATAAACATACTCATAGATATTAACTCTTTAATCCGCTTATAAAAATGAGGGAACTTATTTTAAGACGTAACGTATTATTAAGACACTACGTTTCCCACGTTTTGTCCAGATTTGTAATTTAGACTAGTCAACAATGCTTTGATCGCGCCACAGTGACGCTTAAAAGCCCATATATAAAGAGATGTTTTTTATCTCATTTTTTAAACCCCATTTTTTTAGTAATTTCCGCTGCATTTTTTGCTTTATTTCCAGCAGAATAAAACTAGTATTAAGCCAAAATTTCGCATTTTCCAGCAATTTTTGAAAACGTCTTCAAGACATTACGTGTTGTTCGGTAGAACTTAACGCTGTGAAATCACCTACTAAAGCTCGCTTATAAAGAAAAAATACTGATTGTCCTTATTTACGAAATGACACATTATAAAACAAAATTGTACATAACCGGAATAACCCTAATTTCCTTGATTTTAAACTCAACCAGGAGAATGAAACGCCTCATCTCTATGATTTATTACACTGTTAATGACTATGAGACGTATTTTCTGATCTGTCGCTGTTACAATTGTTTGTAATATATCGTTTTACTTGGACTTATATAAAATAATGAAGTGAAATGACGTCCTTTTTAGCCATGATTACTGTGGGTTCAATTTCCACTCAGGGGATTTATTCTCTAAAGAAATGAAGCAGGATTAAATAAAAACACGTCAACGTAAAATTTCTTTTCATTTAATTATTATATAATCGTAACTTTATACTTTAAACAATAAAATTCAAGTCTTTATATACTTTTTTCCAAATATTAAGACATTCCACTGTCATATCCCCGCCCCAATCTGAACGGTTACGTATTAAGTGGCGTAGTTCAACGCTGCAACAATTTTTGTAGAGTCCGTTTTTGATATTGCAATGTTATTTGAGTTCATAATGTAGTAATTTTGTAAAAACGTCAATAGAATAATGTAAATATATTTTTTAGAGTTATTTTGAGATCGAAGATCTACATTTCTTTAAAAGTTGTTTTTAAAATTTATTAGATAATTTGTGAAAAACAAAAGTGGGGGAATGTCTTACCACTAGTTTAATAAAAACGTAATATATTGGTAATAAAAATTGGTCGTAATAAATAATCCATTTCATCGAGTGGGCATCGATCTCACAACCAATCCTCTTTACGGAACATATGCAATATTATAAAAGTAATAATCCTAAAGTATATTAACAAATAATTTCATAATGAAATTCAGTCAATAAAATTTTAAGCAAATTTCGTTTGACAAATCTCTGTAAACTCCGCTCTGATTGTAAAACCATCGTGAACCGTATTCTCAAAATTAGGTTTTCCTTTATAGCGATATAAAGAGGATATATAAAAAGTACTTGATTAGAATTTAATTTGTAAGATATATGATAGCTCCATGGTGTCTCAGTGGCAGTTTTTAATTATACTCAATAGTTTTGAGTTCCACTCTCGATGTATGTAAATGGACGAGCTCCAAATATGGCTGTCCATCTGTCTATGTGTATGTCTGTTATATCGTACCTCCTGTATGAATGAGTCCGTCCACATAAAAAACTTAATGTTAAAAAACTACTTTTTCATTTTTAACTCATATTTGATACTGCGTGAAGCGCAATAATGCTTTCTTCAATCATGCTTTCTTCGAAATCAAATCAATTTGTACACTCAAGTAGGCATCGAACCCATTCAAGCAGGCATCGGACATGGTCTTAATGCAAATGCCATTGCATTTGCTGTAAGACCATGTCCCAATACGCTACAATGAAATTTAAATGCTGTTCTCCACTAAGAATAGAAATAAAAACTCAGAAGATTTTCTTGGATAAGAGTACAATATATTTAGAAAATGATAAAAACTTAGTTCGTAGGAGGATTTCTGGATCATAAACATAGACATTTTTAGAAAAACAGGATTGATTTTCTAAAAATGTTTAACTTATTGTCTTTTTTTATATAAGCACAATATTAACTAAGCACTGTAGATACGTAGTTCGTACATTTTTTTAGTTTTTTTTAAAATTTTACTCTATGATTTGAATTTTTCTTACTTAAACTAAGCTTATGTATAAATGGACCTAAATTGCCTTTTTCTATATACATATATTAACCTAATATCAATAATTCACACATGCCGTGGCCGAGGGGCACAGGCGTCTGACTGTAAAAGCGAAAGGTTGTAGGGTCGATTCCTACTCGAGGAAATTAAATATTTAATATTTGCATTCATCGCTCCGATAATAAGGCAAACCGCAGTATTAACTTTCACCACTCAACAGACAATGCCTCAAATTCAGAAGGGAGTGTCCAAACACTAAGTTGCCAAGTACCCTTTACCTACCATGCCATTAGCGGGAAACAGCGTGAAGCTAAAATAAAATAATATACTATATGTCTCTAGTACACATTTTAAATGCCTTAAATGCCCTCCACTGTGACGTTACGTCATATAAGGGCAAGGGTAACGTAGCGTTCTAGACCACTTTGTTACGATAAATTATTTAAAATTGATGTAGTGATTAATCATTCTGTTATCCTTATTCTAAGATCTATGTTTGATAATGGGAAAAGAAATTTGTTTTTATTTTTTGTAGCTTCACGGTGTTATAACGCTGTTACACATAGCAGGGTAGGCAGAGGGAACCTAGGTACCTAACCTAACCTAGGTATCTCATATATATATATATCGCATATAAACACATCCGTTCTCAATTTTCGACTATTTGTATCGAAATTCTTTATTCCGTTTATAGGCGTAGGGAGCGAACCTACGGTGAAGTAATTTCGTTCTCCTCTTTGCAAACAACTTTCTAGATTGTTGAACATTGCATGTTGAACAAAGTGTAGCGTTTAGCTCCGCTAGAATTAAACGCTTTAATTTGTTACCAGAGCAGAGAATAGTTCTACCCCCGATTGGGAATTGAAGTCACAACTATCACGTCGTGCAATTAGACGCTGTGCTTTTGGCCCGTCATGGCGCAGCGGCACAAATGTATCACTGTAATCGACAGGTTGTGAGTTCGATCCCCGCTTAAAGAAGAATTATTAAATATTTTGAAATTAAATCTTTATTTTTTTCATTTCTTCGCTCTAGTAAAAATACAAAACGTGGCAGAGTGGGTTCCACTACTTAACAAGCAATGCCTAAAATTCGGAGGAAAGCATAGAACGGAAGTGTAACAGATTGTCTTAACACTAGGTTCCCAAGTTCCCTCTGTCTATCCTGCCAAGTACGGGATACTGCGTGAAGCTTAGTGAGAGAGAGAGATAATATAAGTATATACAATTTTATTGCAAGAAAACTGCCAATAAATTAAGGTAAATTCATTCTAAATTGTCATATGTATATAGTCTAAATAAGTACATTTTATTTAAATATATGCGGTAAATAGCAGTGTATGCGTTTGGAGAGGAATCTGCATTTCTAAAAAGATTCAGCGAGCTTTCGTGTTGAAGCATAATATTAAAGTTAGTACTATATACATATATGCTTTATATATAACTTTTTATAAAATCCTTATCCTTAGCAGAGTAATAAGAAGGAACCTAGCAACTTAATGTTACGAATCTTTGTTCCTCATTAATATTGTTTCGTTACCATTTACATTGATGGGGTTCTTTTACCCTTTGGGTACGGAAATCTAAGAACTTATTTTGTTCGACATTGTATCTCATTGAAATTGAATTTCAATTTGACTCTAAATATGTTTAAAAATTGACGATAATTTTTGGTCTCTACGTAAAGACAATTTTTGTTAATTTTATTTGAGTGTAAATAAATTCTTATTCCCATACACATATCTACGTTACTATATTTATATATTTCAACATATTTCATAAAAGTACAGTTTCTTAGACAATTCACATTTAACATTATCTTACTAAAACGTCTTACAAAGTCCACTTTGCACTAAAATATTGCTTTCTGCCAAACAATTGTTTTCGTATCCACTTCAAGACTACTAATGGAGTGGCATACAAATATTATTGCAATACATGCTCCTATTGAACGACTTGTATATTGTTTAGCTACACACTGTATCCCGCACATGGAGAGCAAGCTGAGGGAACTTGGGAACCTGGTGTTAATACACTTCGATCTGTTTCACACTAACCACGGAGTTTTGAGGCGGATGAGGCTTAAAACATAAGTGACGTAATTCGACGCCATGCTTAGCTTTGATACTAGAGTCCAGCCATTTTTAGGAAAGTAAATATCTTGAGTGGGAATCTGACATACAACCTGACGTGTTTACAGTCGCACGCTTATGCCATGCGCGACCACAGGCACCGTTCTAAACTATACCGCAGTTGAATTTATTTCCTCGATAGTTGTTAGTGGAATTTTTTTATTTACTTGAGTATCGATGCTTCCATGCTTAATTGATTGAGAAATTTCGCCACTAATCTATAAATTTATCAAAATAACTAGAAAGTACATGCGTTTGAACAAAATATTTTTAAAAACGCACGAGAAACAAATGTTTTTCTTTTCTTTAGTAACAGTAAGAGTGATTTAAGAGAAAAGTGTATATTGTATATATATATATATATATATATATATATATATATATATATATATATATATATATATATATATATATATATATATATATATATATATATATATATATATATATTTTACTTCACTCTATATAAAGCATATGGAAAGATAGACAGAAGAACGAATCTACAGTTAAGACTCAGATGTCGTCGCATCGCTCTTTTTTTGATACATCAAGTGACGAGTGTTTTTGTCTTGCTACCAGAGCAATAAAAAATATTCCCCAAAATAAGAATCGAACCCACAACCAAACAGTAACATTCAAACAGCGACTAACAAACTAAATTTAAATGAAAACGCGAAACGTTTCAATGACAGCTATTTACATACGTACAAACGTAAAACTATGTGGTATTTAGTTCGTTAAATCCACCGCTAATTGTTCCGGCGCTCGTTTCGCTAATATTGTGCAATGTTCCTGAAGATAAATGGATCAAACTTCTTCTTCATTTTGGTTAAATAATAGTAGAGTTAAATATATTTTTTCAAGTATATGAGAACCACTCTGAGTTAAAACACTCTGTTCTCATCAATACACTTCCACTCACTTACTCGGCTTCAAGCTATATCCCGCACATGTCAGGGTAGGCAGACGGAATTTTGTAATCTAGTGTTAAGACACTTTGTTCCACTGCCCACTTTCCGCTGAATTCGAGGCATTACGTGTTCGGTGGTGGGAATCAACGCCGAGCTTTGTCTTTTTACCAAAGCGCAGAAATGAGAAAATTAAATAATTAAATTGAAAATATAGAATGTGTTTCTTTTCCTCAATTGAGATCCACTACCTGTCGCGTTTACAGTCACGTGCTTGTGCCACTGCACCACGACAGGCCTCATTAAGGCACTTCCGTTCCCCATTTTCCACAAAATTCTCAAAGCAATACCTACCAGAGATAAAAAAAATAAAATTTAAAATATTTAATTCCCTCAAGCGAACATCGAACGGAACCTCTTCTTCATATCTTGAGCCTCTGCACCATTACAGTCCTCATACAAAGACCCCCTAATATACACTAACATTTGCCACTATTCAAAGACAATCAGCCTATAATAGAACGGAGCGCTCCAACAATCATATTTCTTACAAACCACAAATCTACAACAGGCGAGGGTACTTATCACGTACCTCACGTAGCGATGTGGCTGAAAAGATTCCATGTTGAATTCGTTCTTACAACTCCGCTATGATATATGGGTAGTAAAATTGTGTTAGTTCTTGTAGTATATGAGATATTTTTTTTTCGTTGACTAAAAATTATATATTCTATTCTAGTAGTTAAGTAATGAATATTAAATGATTTCCGTTTCCTTTCAACTTACCCTGTACCATACCAACACATGGCAGGGTAGGCAGAGGGAACTTGTTAAGATAATTTATTTCTTTTATGACACTTCAGTTATTAATTTATAATTAAGCTTTAAAAAAAATTCTTGTGTACTTCTGAACTAAAACTCTTTTTAAGGACATTATTTAGAAAAATAATTGTTTTACAGAAAAGAATTGTCAGTTTTTTTCTTGTTTAATTTATTGATAAATAAACAAATATCTAGGCTTAGAGCAAATAAAATTAAGATATTAAATATATCATTTCTTCAAGTGGGAATCGAACCGCATTTACAGTCGCTTGAAGGTCTCAGAAATATATCACCACCCAATGTTACATTAAAAGTAATACTTAAATACATAGTGGTACGTGAAATTCAATTGTCAGATAAGCTAATGTCAATTATATCGTGCAAGTGTACTGGTCTCTGTTCACTCTAGTACAATGTTAGAATTATTGTTTGATATAACTAGATTTCTCTATGTTCTTTTGTTTGTGCTTCGAACGTTTGTATATCATATATTATTGTAGTGTATTAATATTAATAATGTATATAACGGTCTTTGTGTTTCCTCCTCATCACATATTGCTTAGAAGGAATATAAGAAATATTGCTCTAGAGATAGATTAGTCTTTGGCCGATATTTAGATAATGTGGATATATATATATATATATATATATATATATATATATATATATATATATATATATATATATATATATATATATATATATATATATATATATATATATATATATATATCTGCATTTAGGAGAAAACAAACTGAACCCTTATATGTAACTTGACTGGTTTTTTTAAAGTAAATTAAACATTTAAATCAATTCAAAGTTACCTCATAATTGCATAATATAATAAATTATTAATTCATAATTATTAACATTACGTCGTAATGTTAATAATTATGAATTATTTTATGTAATGTGGAAATTTTGCGTAAAAGTTGTATCCCTTAAGGAAATAAAGTATATCATATTGATGGTGTGTCCATTAAGGTAATAAAGTATTTCATGTTATAATTTCTTCGCTCTATAAAATTAAATAAAAATAAATTAAATAAATTTGATCACCTCGCAATATATCCGAATTCAGAGGACCCTAGATTCCCAGGTTCCCTCTGCCTACTCTGTAATATACAGGATACAACGGGGGACAAATTAATGATAATGGCGTGGAAATCTGCGAAACAGAGTGGTGAGAGCACTAGCTTTACTCGGGCTACTCTTTTATATGCGTAATAACGCATTTAACTCAACGCAATTAATTAATAAGTGTCCCAATTTTATTGTACATTTCGAGGCCCGCGAGCTACAATTTTATAGTATACAGCAAATTAATAAACTCATCGATATAAATGGTAGAACAAATTGAGCATAATTTTCATATTAAGACCATATATTAAATTATATTTTTGTGATTTGCTTTATCAATGACAGATTATGTGTCGATGTCCATTCGAAGAGTCTGAATTTGAGGCATTGCATGTTAAATGGCGGAACTGTACGCCGCGCTTTATCTTCTTAGCAGAGCAAAGGAAATGAAAATATTAAATATTTACTAAATTAAAAAAATACTAAATTTGAGTGTGGAATAACACTTTAAAATTATTAAAATTATTAAATATTTTCTTTTTTCGAGTGGCGATTATGCAGTAGCAAGCTTATGCCTCTTCGCCTCAATAAACTAAATGTTATTACCTTTAATACTAAAGAAAATCAATGAAAATCAGTAAAAAAAAATAGATATCTCATTAAAATGCTGACTTTGCACGTCAAACTGATTAAAG
>DWMZ01002618.1:0-13847 GCA_018249855.1 Eueides tales michaeli | reverse complement strand
CCCGTACGCTCGTTTGCCTTTTCTTTTCCAAAAAAAAAAAAAAAAAAAAAAGCAACCGCTGTAACTAGTCTGGTGTTACACTGGGCCGTGGGCGGCGGTGATTAGTTACCATTGGCTGACGCTTTGCCTTATTAAGAGCGAAGAAATGGAAATTTAAATATTTCATTTCCTCAACTGGGGATCAAACCCAGAACCTGTCGGTTACGGTCACACACTGTAACCGGCAGGCCGCAAAAAAAAAACAACTCCATAAAAAACATCGATAATATGATAATATTAAATTATAAATTTGTTGTTTTTTATAGTTAATCAAGTAAAGTAATTTTCAGCGTTGGCGGACGAGGATAGTGCCTTAATTCTAAAATAACGTAATGTAATTTTTTATAGGGTCAGAGGCGCTATCGCATCTACAGTCGTAAGCTTAAGCCCTTGCGCCAAGTTATGCCTTCATTAAAGATAAGATGGGTAATCACGAAGTTGGCAAGATTTGTCTAACTCCATATCTAATCCCCACACCGCTAGAACAAGCCACGGGCGTCTGATGCACTTTGTGTTCATTAATGTAAATTTTGATTGCAGTACGAGTACTTGTTCTAATACAGTTAGTATTACATGTATGCAAGTTCAATTTGAATTACTTTAAGTGTGACACTCTATTTTTGTTGTCAGCTTCATATGGTAGGCAGAGTGACATTGGGAACTATATTTTCGAGAGCAAATTTTAGCAAGGGTATTAGAATTTTGACGTAGTTTAGTAACAGCATAACTTAGTGGTCAAAGCGCTTGGAGATTTCCTGGTTAAAGTCTACCACAATCAATTTTTTATACGTTTCCTAAGATATAAAAAGTGTTCTAACTTATTTTTATTTTAACACAATAAAGTTTCAACTATCACAAGCGTGCGACTATTAACGCAGTCGATCGGGTGGGTTCGATTCCCTCTCGAGAAAATGAAATATTATTTATTTCATTTCAGCGCTCTGGTAACAAGGCAAAGCGCGGTGTTGAGTTTCGCAACTCCACACGCAATGCCTCAAATTTGATTGTAAGTGAGGAAATAAACGGAGTATATTAGCACTAGGTTCCCGGGTTCCTTTCGCCTACCCTGGCATGTGCCGGATACAGCGTAAAGGTGAAATATAAAAAAAAGCCGAGATGTGTGCAAAACTCAATTGAGTGAATATGTAAAATAAGAAAGATTTTTACTTTTATCATTTTAGTGAATACACATTAATTGTTATAAGACAAATAAATAACGGACTTAAGTATAACAATATTTAGGAAGTAACCTTGCAGCGTCTGATCTAAACGAACTTCATTCACTGGAATGATTTTAAGGTAAAACTAGTAACAATTGGGCAATCAGTTCAGTTGTTTCTGAGATAAGTGCGGTCGAGCAAACTGACATGTAAATTAAGGGATAAATTTTTAGTTGTCATTGTTTTAAGTTTTTTATATAGCAAGGTAGAAGGAACATAGGATCTTAATATTAAGAACTATTAACTGATGTTGCGATTTGAACTCTCTGTCAAATTCTTGAGACTTGCACGTTCAGTTGTGAATTCAATGCTGCGCGTTTACTCCCTATCACAAAATAATGAAAATTATAAACACTTTTTCGCGTGAAAATTGAATCTTTAACCGTCGCGTTTTCAGCCACAAGCTTTAGCTACTGCGCCACGATGCCGAAGGCGAGGACGATCTCCATTTATTAACATCGATGGTTTACGATTTATCATCGACGATATTAAAGAAATGAAAATGGTTTTCTATTGCACTGTGAAGATTAGATTTATTATAAAATGTAACTGTAAACTCAATAAAAAAATTTACTTATAAATTATTTTAATTTACTCGTTCTGATTGACTTAGCGCATCGTTGAGTTATGCTAGAGTTCGTATGCATCGAACGTCAGGTGACACGTATGAAAAGGGTTGCCGTGATACTAAGTTTTCCTCTCCTCTGACACAAAATACAACGGTAAGCTGCTATTAAAATATAATAAATACGAGATAATTCTTAACCATAACACAACAATACGAGGGTACGTAAACTTGTACAATACCACACTGTAGCGGTACTGATATTGCACTTGAAGCTTTCGAGGATTGTTGACGTTTAAAGCTCGTGGGGTTTTGAACCGTCCTATTTTAAAGCTTCTCTATCTTAGTGAACTTTTCAAACTTAAAATCCAATGATACAAATGTTCTAATAGTACACATATTTGCTGGTGTTAGGGATGAAACGAATAGCAATAATATTTATAGTTAATTTAGTTTAATTAGTAGTGAATACTATATAGCATACTTATTTTGGAAAAGTATAAAAAATTGAACGTAGCGGGATTTTAAACCTGCGCCTCTTAAGCGATTTTCAATGGGAAGGTTTTTAAATAAGTATTATTTATACCTTCAAATGAGATTCAAACCCACAGCCGTCGCGTTTACAGCTGTGCGTATATATTGTATAACAAAATAACGTATATTACCATCAACTGAAGTCCTTTTGTGGACTGAGCGACGTTAGTCCCGCTAAACGACAAAGACCCTTATTTATGTTTATCCAGACCATTTCTGTTACGTTACCTACTTTAAAAACGTCCTGGCACCGAGAAATTTATTGTTGTAAGAAAATAAATTCAACTTCTATACTAATATAAATACCCAATACTATTATAGATACGTATACCCAGGACCCATAAATGATTTATTTACTTTTTGGAGGCGATAACTAGGCGTCAAAAGTTTGTCCTTGTTTCTCGTCCCTATCGTGTGTCTGTCACAGTTTTTACTATAGCATCGAATATGTGACCGGACAAACAAGATATTGTAAAATATATATAACGAAGCGACCGGAAGAATACCTGTATCCTTTAAACTATCTCGCAGAGAATCTCGAGCTTTAATATTATAAATAGACCTTACGTCTCTTTTTTGCAGTATAAATATTGAATTTATATCAGCGGCGCTACCCTATAGTAACATCCCATAAGAGTACTATGAAAATAACCAAAATAAACTAGTCGGGCAGTATTAACATCCGTCATTTGCCTTAATTTCTTGACTGCGAAAGCGGCTTTGCTGAGTTTATCTGCGAGTGTTTCAAGATGAGAATTACACTAAAGCTTGGAATCTATAGTTATCTACATTTGATTCCGCCACCTTGACAGTTTCACCTTTAATAGTAATACAAGAATTTTAGTTTTTAACATTAGGTAAAGTAAATTGAATCTATTTCATTTTTTTAGCATTTAACATAAGGTTTTTAACGCCAAACCACCGAGGAATATGAGATAATGCAATATTTCAAACACTTTTGCACTTTGTCAAAGTTAACTTTATTTCTGTCAATCTTAAATATTAGAGAAGTGTCATCTGCGAATAATACAATCTTGCATACATTCTATGCTTAAAATGGTAGATCGTTTATATATGAGAAAAATAAAAGAGGACCAAGAGTGGAGCCTTGTAGAACGTTGAATTTCTTAATTCATTCATAACTAACGGCCTGCCTGCTCGTAAAATAACGCTTATAGTTGATTTTTCCGTAATGCTGATGAGACATTTGACTCCGCCGAAATTATGCAACCGAACCCGACTTGAAATAAAAGTACTGCAAAGAAATGTTATTAAAGCTGAAATTCTCACTAGGTATGATGCTGGTGGTGGTGAGTACATTGGAAAAATTCATGGCTTTCATTCTCTAGAACCAAATGGATATTATGAAAAAAATAGTTTAAGGCTCAAGTTAACATAATTGCGGGCAGCAACTAAATCTTTAAATAATATCACTTATAATCTAAGACTATTTAAAAATACCTAAATTTTCCAAACCTTTAACAGTCAAATAAAATCTTTTGGTATCTATTGAAAAGATTGACGTCTTCATATTTTGTATAAATCCATTCAAAAAGTAAACGAACACTAACAGACGGAGTACATGGCTTTATATACGAGTAAACATGATTAATAACCAGATTTGCGTTAAATTTTATAACCAAAGTAATGTCATCTTACTAATACTTTACTACAAAAACTATGTACGATAATTGCAATAATAAGTAACATGACAATAATATATAATATACTTAATTTTAAATATAAACATTCTTTTTATCATTATGCGGAGGAGTATTAAGGTGCTGAAGGTAGTTAAAACTTTGGTTTTAATAGAATAGATGTAATTCAAGGCGGGCGGAGAAGTATCATCCTTTTAATAGCTTTTCTTTTTGATGCCGTTTTTTTCTAACAATGTGGGTAAAGAATTATTCATGTGGTAGTTTTCCTGAAAGAAATAAAAATAAGACGGTGTCGTCAGTACTACGCTGGTTTGATGGACCACGTAGCAAATTCGTAGTACGTTGCACCCACATTAGTAAAGAGTGATGTCATATATAAAAAAATATATATTGAATTTAATTTTACCAGATTTTTGCATATCGTGTTGTGTTTATCGACAGAGCGAGAAAATGTAAATATACAACGGCGGTAGTGGAATCGGCTTACGGTTTACATTCACGGTGAAATGTTTAATTTTTTCATAATTTTAATAAATTTCATAGAATATATAGTAAAACAACATTAGTAGAATTGTAATTTTAAAAACTAATTAACAAATATTAATTACTTTGCACAATATCTACAATAAACATTACGGAATGTATCGAGAATGAAATCCATTATTTATAAAAATAAACTTTGCTCATGATTTTTAACTTGAATATTTTAAAATTGTAAAAAATACTTCTCATCGAATTATAGAAAAATTTGATAATTGTTTAAATTGCATTATATAATCTGTTATCAGAGACGGTGCTATTCCCGTATACAAACTGAAGTTAGTAAATTATTCTGAATATCGACCATCGAATTCTAGCCAGACATCTGGCTGTCGAAACACAAATTGTGTATATACATTATCTTAAAGAACATTTATTTTAGGTGCTAGAACTGAATTTCTTAAAGAAAATATGGCTTGGACACCGTAAAAATAAAATTCACTCTTCACCCGTGGACTCTTTTAGAGCCTGTGGTTTGAGAGAAACTCGCGTGAAAAAAGTTTAATTTAAAAAATCTTACTGTTTAGTGTTAAATTTTTCAACTACCAATTTTGTACCTCTAAAATTTTTGGATATTATTTTTTCCAATCGTATGTATATCAACTAGAAAACTGAGTCTTTGAAATATTTTTTTTAATTTATGCTGTATCTTGTATATAGCAGGGTGCCTACCTTTGTAACCTGTTTCACTTAGTTCCTTAATTTCCACACAAATCAATGCGCTGCTTTATCTTGTTAGCACACTGACGGCCACAATTAAACCCACAAAATCGTCAGTCGGAAAAATTTCCGATGTTCTTTATAAGTTGTAATAAATATTTATAAACATTTTTCTAAGTTTCGTGTGTATTTTAGTGACAAGCATACACAATATCCGGCCCCGTATAATGTAGATAAAAACTGCGTCATCGTATCAAAAGTTTGTAATGATTTTCGTTCAAATCTTATCATCTGCTTGCTAATAATAATTCTAATATTTTTTTGTTGAATCGTAAGTTTTTATTAATATATTCAAACAAAATTAAAATCAAAACATTTGAGTTAAATAGTTGCATACAAGCCTTTATTATAAATTTTTATCAGTTCCTTTTTATTACCTACTACACGCTTAACAGCGGCTTATTGATTAATTATAAGGAAAGCTGCGATGAATATAAAAACTCCCTTAAAAATATTTTCTCGACGAAAAACAAGATGTTGGTATTCCTTAGGGAGTCTCCAAATCTGTTTAGAAGTTATAACGAATAATGTTTAAAGTCACATTACGAATGTCTTACTTACACTTAAATAGCACTGAGAACACTATTTTTTTTTTATAGCTTCACGCTGTGTCCCGCACGAGGCAGGGTAGGCGGAGGGAACCCGGGAACCTAGTGTTAAGACACTCCGTTCCACTTCCGTTCCCCACTTTCCGTCGAATTTAAGGCAAGATTTGAGTGGCGGAACTCAATGTCGCGTTTTACCTAAATACCAGAGCAAAAGAAAGAGAAAATATTAAATATTTCATTTCCTCGAGTGGGGATCGAACCCACAACCTGTCAACTACAGTCACACGCTTGTGTTGCTGCGCCACGACAGGCCTCAACACTATAGGTTTATAAATTTTGAAAACATTTTACAAGACAGTTGCATTATCGTTTCATTGTTTCATTCGTATACGATTATGATACTTTTTTGGATTTTAAATCGCTTAGTACATAGATTCTTACATACAAAATATTATATTACGTTAATTACTACAAAGATACTACAAAATATTATATTACGTTAATTATTTCGCAGTTCGTATGTTTCAAAATTTACATCAAAATTATTAGCAATAACTGGTTAAAGACGCGTCTCTTCCTTACTACCCTAATACCTTATTAATATTGTATAGTAAAATGCATGTATAATGTTTTGCTTTAATATTTTAGAACCGTGTCATAGATATTTTATCTATGAATGGGACCACGAGGAAAATGCTCTATAAAACAGATCACGACGCCACTCAATCCCTACTCTCAATCACATACGTGATGCCATAATTTGAATTTTTAGTAATAGTTTCTCTTGATAATATAAAGTGGATATTAAATTTGCTAAGTACTTTTTTTTAATACATCCAAACTATAACAGTAAAATTAATTTTGTCCTAGATTTTTTTTGATTGCGTTGTGTAAGATTTTTAAAGTCAAAGTCAAATAGTTTTATTCCTAATAAGAAGTTATATGCTTCATTTTTTGTACGTCAAATAATTTCAGCCTCACCTGAGAAGAACTAGTGTAAAGAACTCAGCGAGAGTTTTTCATTCTCTACTATATAAGATCTGTGTAACGGCCTACTTGCGGCAGTATTTCCTGGTGACACTACCTTCAAAAAGGGCATCTATCACAACCTTAACGGCCTGCGATGCACTTGTTGTTGGTGTTACACGAGGCCGTGGGTGGTGGTAATCGCCCACCATCATCTGGCTTGTTTGCTTTGTCTGATTTTTGATAATTTAACTATAATTGTTTCCATTAATTAACTTAAACACTCACCCATCGCATTAACAACCAGACGCTATAGCAAAAGCAGCTTTTCTGCCTCACAAAAATATTTGTCAATTAACAGTAGGGAACAGTGTAAAGCTAAAAAAAGTAAGACCTATTAATAAAATGTACATGAAACCTGAAATAAAATAAATAGCTTTTATAGAGCATGCAGAAGGGATCTATTGTTACCGACCGCTGTTCAAAGAAGCTCTATACTAGAAAGGCTCTGCCTATCCAAGAGAAATAAAGTACAAATAGCTTCAATTACCGCAATATAATACTTATTTTCGGTAGCCATAAAAAAAATAACGAAGCGTTATTTGACTCCACGCTTCTGGTAAGCCGTCCCAGCGCTTCGACAAAAGTATTATGCGTTTTCTAAGACAAGTATTTTTTCATAGTGTCAATTAACACTTTCAAATCAGTAAAATATGGTAATATAACTTGTGATACTATTACTGGATTTTCATATCTGCAGCATTTCACACCATAAAACTGCTTTTAAACTAAAACCTTTATATTAAGTTCCCATTCGCATATATTTTCCTTCTACCTTAGTTACCGTGTCAAACAATCTCGCCTCGGGGTAGGTTTGATTCAATTTAAACTGTCTTTGAGAACAGATGGTAACACTCTA
The DNA here is from genome assembly GCA_018249855.1 of Eueides tales michaeli. Classification (NCBI taxonomy): domain Eukaryota; kingdom Metazoa; phylum Arthropoda; class Insecta; order Lepidoptera; family Nymphalidae; genus Eueides; species Eueides tales. The sequence goes on along the minus strand of DWMZ01002618.1, from coordinate 6,135 downwards.
GTCTAGTAGTGTAAAAGTTTTGTTATAAATAATTTGAATATCTAAAGTAAATAGAACAAACCAAGGACGAAACAAAATATTCATATTTGAAGAATAAAACTTTTGAAATTCATGAAATGAAAATACCTTTTATACATATTTTATCGGATCATAAATGCTGGGTAGTCAAATTATCTAGTGATACGTGTATCCTACATACAGTGCAGAGCAGAGAGATTATCGTAGTGAAGTGAGACAAGGTCTGTCTATAAAAACGGTGACTGTGGTTTGAATTCCAACTCGGCGAAATAAATTTGATGATCTGACAAAACAAAATGTGGCATTGATTCCCGCCACTCCATATGCCAAATGAGGACAAATGCCATGACACAGGGACTTCTTTGGCTGGCTATTAAACGTTAAACATCAAATAACTGAACTCATAGATTCAAGAATGTTTATAGACCTAAAGAATATTCAGTAATTTCTGTCACATTTCTTTTAAATTAGTTTTTAGAAATATTATTTTATGAAGTCAAAAATAAAATTACATTATATTTAATTTAGTTTTATATATATTTTTAAGCAATAAACATAACTTACATTATTTCTATAAACACTGAGATCGAACAAACTAAAGTAAACAGCTTGATACGAACTCTTAGCAGAAACGTAATTGATTTATCTAACGAATAGCAAATTAGTATTTATTATAATTTTTACATGTTGTATAAACACATGTTTATGAAGTCAAAAATAAAATTACATTATATTTAATTTAGTTTTATATATATTTTGAAGCAATAAACATAACTTACATTATTTCTATAAACACTGAGATCGAACAAACTCTATACCGAAACTACCTTTCTTAATAGCAATACTAAGATCATGAAACTACTATATACATATTACTACGATAGACATCATTTCATCAGAAGTAGTAAATGAGCCGTCTACCCTTGTCCGGTGTCTGTAACGCCACGTTTGACTAACGAAATGGCAAAACTACTTTTATTCTTTATTAGTTGTAAGCTATACGTAGCTAATGGATAGTACTTTACTTAGAGTCGAATTCGATTTTTTTTCATAAAGTTCCTTTAAATAATGAAAAGAGATAATATTTTATAAATTTATACAGATTTTAAAATAATATTCAATTATAGCTAGTGTCGAAAAATTGTAATTTTAGAACTTCGTGACAGTAAAATAATTAAGTACGAGGACTCTTTAATGTCGGTACTTAATTATTGTTGCTATATGATAAAATATTCACTTTTATAAAGCACTAAAACTAAAATTACTATAACTTGTAAACTATTGTTTGTACGTATTTACAAGGAATATTATTTTTAGCTTTCGTCTGATTAGGTCTTGAGTAAATTTACTGGAAAACACATTTTTCTCTAGTTAGCAGTTATTATGGTGGTGCCAAATAAAGTTCTTTAGGATTTGATTACGTAATGATCAATTGACTTAATAATATCTTGTTAAAATAAAACCCCTTTTTTATATATAAATTGTATCAACATCTCACCAACATAAAATATGTTAGCAAAGGTGTTCTTGGCATATAAAAAGAGAGTAACTATATAGTTTTTCTCTTAAATGAAACAACGTGTGCTTTCAGCTTCGGGAAAGCAATTAACAAAAGCTGGCTCGTATTTATCTTGCGTTCCCTTTTGATCGCGTCAAGAGTGATTTAGAACTCTTAGAGGAGCAAATGTTTTGAAAGCCTAGGCGCTGAGTAAACTGAATGTGTGCTTAGTTTTCTGTGGATCTGAAAATTGTATATAAAAATATACCTGAGACTTTTTAAGAAAAATATAATTATGCAGACGCCGTCAGCCATCATGGTGCAGTTGATTTATACGAGTACGTACTTGTATGTGTATATAATAAATATGTCTGAAACTTACAAGATTGTTTATATTTAAGATTTGAGTATTTTTATAGTTTTCTTTTTTTTGATAATCGAAATACACTATGGATTTATTTGCTCTTTTATAGTGTTTTTATGGTTTAAATTTTAATTATGTTCTTAGAGAGTGCAGTGAATCGTAACTTTTTAAAAAATCTGTGCTATGAAAATTCCGGTCTTGTCGTCAACCAATTCAATAATTTTACACAGTAAATGAGATGCAAATTTTATGCGAAATAACTCTATTTTTTTTACAAAAAGAGACTTTTCTTCGGTTAGAATTTTTTTCTTTATTTCAGAATATCATGTTGATAATAACGTCCAGAATGTGTCCATATCCCTTCAATTATCTTACACGAATGAAGTATGTCAAAAAGTCGATAGTACAAGGTTGGGACTTCTTCACTAACACAATAACTATTAAGTAATTGACACAATAACTATTAAGTAATTAAGCTGCAAAATTAATTAAAATTCAACTCAACAAAATGTTTTTTATTAAATGTAATCTTAGATGAAAACTGGTGCAGACCTGTAGTATCAGTAATATGGGATCCATATTACTCGTGTGTTAAGATATCTATTCCCCACTTTTTACATGTTTGGGTGGCAGAACTTAATGTCACGTTACAAAAACAAAGCAAAAAAAAAATGCCTCTCCAGCATAGTATACTCATAACATAGAAATTTTACATACAGTAATATTTCATATTACATAGGAACTTTACAAAATATTAATGTCAATCATACTAAAAATATTTTGTTTGAGAATTTTTACTAAGCATTATTGCATATTATTTACAATATACTCCTCAAGTATTAATGCAAAATTATTTAATTCTATCCTTCCTCAATGAAACTTTTAAAAATATGATCCGTTGTAAACATAGGAAATATCTATTACGTTTTATATTATTTTAATAAGTGTGCAAGTGTCATGTTTATATTATTACCTTAGTTACTTGATAATATTATTGATTAATAACAAAAAAAATAACAACAAAATTCCGCTGATGATATAGAACATAGAAAACAGAAGCTTGTTACATTCATCTAAGGATGAAAGTTGGGCTTAATGTTGCATCATCAATCACAATTTAAATCTCTTAAGTTGGTCACTTGTAGACGATTTAAGAATACAGCGGGTTTTATTGCTCAGTGGCAAAGTTTTTGTCCACACTCGAGCTTTCTCGATTGAGACAAAATCATACAAAAGTTTACGTATAAAGTAGTTGTATGTATATAATCATATATGAGGGTGCTAAGATATCAAAATTCGAGTCTTGAAGTAATGAAATTCTGTTAAAACATGTCCTTAAATCTATTTAATTATAACAAAGAATCAGTATCATAAGAGATGCAAATTTAATTTTGGTAAAAATTACTTGAAAAACTAGAAGTAAATGGAAACTTTCGTCACAGAAGTTGACCAGACCAGAGCGAATAAATTAAATATTAAATACTTCACTTTCTCAATCGGGAATCGAATTTGCTTTTACAATCACACACTTGCGCCACTACTAGAGACGTACTTAAAGTATACAATACAATATTCAAGAAAAATAATAGTAAAATCAATGAATGTTGCACATTTTGTACCGATTTCATAAATATTAAGTATTTATAAATAAATATAAAAATCATAAAGTAAAATTCATCAATTTTTTCATTTTAAATTCTATAAAAATAGTCTAGAGATCTCCCCAAACGTTTCTCCTCTAGTGTCAAGATACTTACTATTAACGAGATATATTACTTTTAACGAGATTAAATTACAATATATAGTAAAAATATTTTGTTTCTTTTTACTTCATCGGCTCAGATCATTAAGTGAGAGTTTATTGAGATTGGGGCCAATCCCAGATGTTTGACTGTAACGCCTTGTTATTATAAGAATATATCGCCCGGCGGTAATTTCCATTGCTTAACATGTAATATCTCAAAGCTTAGATGAAAAAACGGAGCGTCTTATCAGCTGATTTTTTTTGTGTGCCTTACAATATGTGTGATCCAACATAAAGGTAAAAGTACAATTCAATTTCATTAATGAAAACAATTGTCTTTTGATTTACTAGTATATATCGGCTACGAATAATTGTACATTCAAATCCCACGCAAAGAATAATTTATATTCACAACTAGCATTCTGCCTACCGACGCCACTATATACATAAAAAGTGCCATAAAATTTGGTCCAGCTGTTCGATCTAGAGCTAGTCTAGCACAGACATAATGTAATTTTTTGAGTACTTAATATCTTTTACAATATTCAGTTAATAACATAGTAATTTTAAAATTAACAACCCACTTCGTCACGATAGCCTCATAAATAAGCGAAAAATATATATATATATATATATATATATATATATATATATATATATATATATATATATATATATATATATATATATATATATATAAAAACTACCCTCCATAAGAGCTAATAAATTATGAGAAGAAGAATTGTTCTCACAAATGAGTCTCTGTTAAGTCCAGACCTGTCAGTGACCTGTATCATGTGAGATAAAAGATATTGATTTCTACAGGACCCCCATTGTGCCCGTACTCTAATTCAATTCATATTAATATCCATTATACTAGCTAGTTACCCAAATATTATTATTTTCAAATAATAGGTAGATTGAAGGGCACAAACAAGAGCTTAGTGAATTATACTAAACAATACGTAACAATATAATGACTAAATTAACTGACTGGTTTGACGATTTACATATAATTTCGAAGGTTGTCTTATATACAATTTGACGATAGTAATTTGCACATATTAAATATTTAATTCCCTCGTGTGAGGATCAAAACCAAAACATATCGCGTTGACGATGTGCGCTTATGCCACGACAGGCCTCTATTTATAGTGAACTTTTCAGCATTTGTGCATGATCAGAGTAAGTTTAATCGTAAAGGATTTGAAATTTGCCGAAGATCACATCAATTTTTCTATATTATAAGTTTGAAAGCAAAGTCTCCACTTATGAGTAATGCTAAGGTCAAGACTGCAGTAATATTATGAATAAATAAACAATCCATAAAGCTTGTGTCAAAAAAATCTGTTTTACTTGACTTTAAAATCGGCTCCTAATTGGCGTTATATAATGAACTACTGCAAACGTATAACCCAATAAAATATAAAATTATTCAAACAGAACCGGAGTCTGTACATCCATATTTTAAACTTGGACTAACTAGACTTTGGTCAAGCACCCGAATATTCAAGATTTGCTGATTATTAAATATACTTATATTTCAGTTTGATGCTGTATCCCGCATATGCCAGGGTAGGCAGAGAGAACCGTGATAATATACTCCGTTCATTTCCCCACTTACAATTAAATTTGAGGCTTTGCGTGTTGAATGGCGGATAGTATTTCATTTTCTTGAGAGGAGATATAACCCACTCGATCAACAGCGGTGACAGTCGCCTTTGCGTCATGACGGGCCCTTTACATATACTAATATTTTAGTATAGTTTATTTAGTTGGTGATTCAGACTTTTACGCCTTAGTAACTTTAGTATTTTTATTTAGTGAATAATTAAACACTGTTTTTTTAATGTTTATTGTTCTATGTTACAAAAGGAAAAATATTTTTTAAACCTGCTTATAACCTGTCTCTGATACTTATGGTAATGCATCTATAGTAGATTATAATCTATGAAGACTTAGTGGCTCAGTGACAATGTTTAGCTATATAATGATACAATCGTTTGTTAGTTATATATGTAATATTCGGCCTAATAAAAATAAAAGAAAGAAAGAAACATACAAAATTTAAAAATGTATAAAGATTTGAACGAAGCAGGATTTGAATCCGCGCCCCTTGGACGGATTGCAAAAGGCGCGGGTTCAAATTCTGCTACGTTTAAATTTTTATACATTTTTAAATTTATTAAATTTAGCACAATATCTTGATTCTTTCCTTATTTAGGAAAGTAGGGAACGGAACGGAATGTCAGTTATGACTAGTGTTAACTAGGTTCCCAATTTAATTGAAATTGGGATTTGTGAATCCGAAAAAAATAGAGTGTAATACTTAAAGTAATATTCTCACTGCAGTCACAATTTACGTTAATGACCACAAAGTGCATCAGACGCCCGTGGCTTGTTATAGCGGTGTGAGGATTAAATATGGAATCAGACAAATCTTGTAAGCTTCGTAATTGTCTATCTTATCTTTAATTAAGGCATATCGGAGCGCAAGGGCATAAACGTGTG
>DWMZ01002617.1:0-13848 GCA_018249855.1 Eueides tales michaeli | reverse complement strand
TATATATATATATATATATATATATATATATATATATATATATATATATATATATATATATATATATATATATATATATATATATATATATATATATATATATATATATATATATATATATCTGGATTCTTAGGAATTAAATATCTAGTGGTCTACTTATAAGCCTAACTTAAGTTTCATTTAATCGCTCTGGTAAAAGCGCAAATCGCGGCGTTGTGTTACGCCAATAAGTTTTAATGGCGTAACACAACGCCATGCCTCAAAACCTCGGAAAAGTGGAGAACGTGACGGATTGTCTTATCCACTATTACTTGACTATACTATAGATACATATATGAAATTAAAAAAGAAGGTGAAAGAAGGTACGGACCACATGTATATGTTTAATTGAATTATATAAAGGAAAGCCAGTATATATACGAAATATGTAAGTGTAAGTACATACCAGCATGCGCGGCCCACTGAGCGCGGGCAGCACGTCGCCCACTCGCGCGCACGCCGCCCCCGGCAAGTTCTCACATAGCGGTATCACCGCACATACTTGGAGGGAAACCTGAATTGGAAATATTTATTGTCTTCTATATTCCATTTAATGCGTTTTAAAATTATTAAAAAGTTATTAGGGGTGGAGGTCCCATTTGATCGTCAAAAACACGATAACGTATGAAGCATAAGTACCTACTCCCCAGAGAACTTGTATACCCGATGGGGAGTACTTATGTGAAGGTTGTTTTTAAACATGTTCTCTCTAATCTTTTTTATAGGAAGTTTGTTTAAGGTACCATAAGCCTCAGTGTAGCGTGCACCGGCTCGAAAATAATCTATATTATAATAAAACAGTAAAAAAAGTCGTGTCTGTACATTGAATCTTCCTAAAAGTCATCACCCTAAGAGTAGTGATAGTGAAAATATTGGTAGAATAATTGATTGTGTGTGGTTGTGTCAGAGAAAAAGTGTGTGTTATACGTTAATACGTTTATGTTATCGTTTATATTTTTTTAAATAGTTATGAAAAATATAATAAATACAAAAAAGTAAAAATAATATAAAGCCTTAGCTAAAGTTCTTTATTACGATGGTAAGTCCATTCCAAAAGTACCACTATTGGAAGTAGCACTACAGGAACATATGGCTTGATATACGCTTATACATGATTAATAATCAGATTTGCCTTAAACTTTACAGTGAAAGTAATGTCATTTTTGCAAAACTCTATTACAAAAACTAACTAATAATTGCTATAATAAATAACATACTTCTATATCATTATACGAAGATGAATTAAGGTGTTGAAGGTAGTTATGAATTTTGCTTGAATAAATCGATTTCTACGCGGCGAAGCTGCGGGTAACAGCTAGTATATACATAAAACACTACAATTAATGTATGTGCATTATAGAGGTTAAATAAAAAAGTTAAAAGTAAAGGTTTATCTTAGTTTAATAATATCGATTTGCGATAATATTATGTAATATTTATATATTGATTCACAAAAGTACCTACTTGTTAAAATTAAGAAAATAACAAAAAGTTTATACGTCTACTTTTTTAAAAGCAAAGTCTTTTATTAGCCCATTTTGTCCTTAATAGACCAAGACAATCCAAATAAATAACTTTCAAGTACTCCTTTTCGACCTTATATAAATTTTCATTTTGAAAAACTTCTTTCTGCTGACATTGCTTATGGCAACTGTGAAAAATATTTGTAGCATTATTAAAATATTAGGAAGTATCTTTTAGCTGAATAAATTATTCAAGTCAATCTGCATTAAATATATTTCTGCTCATCAATTTCCACAGATTAGAGACGTATTCTAGATTACATTTGTTATTGTCTTTCAATTTTTAAATCGTACTTCCTTAAAATTATTTACTCGTACATAATAAACAATATTAATCTGAATAGAGTAGAAGTTATACTCGGTAATTATTATTCATAAATAATCTAAGAACCAAACAATTTGCGGGGAATTCCGCAAGTAAGAGAATTCTCCGAATCAGAATATGAAAATATTCCGTGCTTCTTTCAATCGGTTGAAATATTATTTTTTAGTTTCAATAAAAATACACAATGGTTCAAATATATCAAAAAGAATTTTATTATTTATTGCGAAATTTTGCCATCCTCTAAAAAGTGCTGCCCGAGGCTAATCGCAAGGAGTCCAGGGTGCCAAGCTCTTTAACTTGTGCTTTTGCGACGTTGTGGGGCGCCGCTCTTTGCCTTCTCTGGACCCTCCTGAGGAAGCAGCGAACCATCCTCGCTATTTATGGTGTTGTTCTAAACGTGGATGTTATTGCTCTTGTAGGAGAGGCAGCTTGCCGAACAGTTTAAAAATAGCGTTCAGCAGCGTGTTAAAGCGGAAGAACTGGCCAAGTAACACGTGCGATTGTCTTCATCAGCAAGTGTAGGTACGAGGAGTTGATCACACTATCTCACCACCTGTAGGTTTCTTGTATTTCAATGGAGTAAGCGTCTTCTTCACCGTCCAGGGAAAATAAGCGGAATTCGAAATTTTTGGGATCTACGACGTTAGACTTTTGTCTCCATTCTCAGCTGAAGATTGTTATTTAGTGCAAATTGACTTTGGAGGTGATCTACCAATATTTCAGCCCTGTCCTAAGTGTAACCGGTCAGGATATCTTCAGATTTAAATAGTGTAGTAAGGTTTCTATCATTCGGCGGTAACGTGTCGTTAACGAGTCTTGCCTGACTTGCATAATTCATTATTTCCAATTATCTACTGCAGACGTCTCCAACACTGTGGGACATGACTGATATGACAAGTTGTAGGAGTTTCGACTTGACAGCGCGTCTTCCCACTCCGCGTGATATCGTCAGAGATATTTTTCAGAATATGGAGGAAGTCGTCGGTATTGGCGGGAAGCAAGGTCAGGGAGGCATACTTAGGTTAGCCGATCATGCCTTTTTGGGCAGGATATCGCGTAGAGAGCGCTATTCTTAATACTGCGGTCAGGCCCTGAGTAAGATTTCGGGGAGGGATTGTACTCTTCCAAGGGCGACAGGATTAGTCTCCGCCCTACTATCCACAACTAAGTGAAGTGAGTGCTTGAAAAGGTTCGACTGGCAACAGAGCGGCCTTTCGACTGTTTCTCTTCTTCTCTGTGGATTTTCTTGTCTTGATCAGGGTCTAGCGATTCAAAAAAGATAGAAGGGAGAGGGTCGTTGACTCCTCTCGGGAAGAATTATTCCTTATTTGGTCTTCTGGTTCAAGTGAGCTTGCTTGAGCTTCGATGTCGGCTTCTTTTGAGTGTCCATTTCACTTCTAATTATGATGACTGATGATGGTGATAATGAATAGGTCAGGCTAATAATTGTTATTTTAAATAGACCGTAAAGGAGTGTAAAGACTAAGCCTAAAATAATAGCTTAAAAATTTAAATCATATATTATAATCATGATTACAACTTATCAACGAAGATAGTTGCAATATTCAAAAATAAAATATAATCATTTCCCCGATCTTTCGGTAAGACAAAGCGGAATTTTGTTCAATTTAACTGAAAATATATACTTATGAAACGAACGTAACGCTAGCGCGATCTAATTTTGTTCAACGCCATCTATGTTTTAAATATGAATGATTGCAATAAGTATCCTCATGAGTTAGTAACACTAACTCATAAGGATACTTTTTTCAATTTAAGACTAAATGCAACATATATTTGATTTTTCTAATTTTAAAGCGTTATTCCACACTTACGAATGAAAATACTAAATTTAAAAGCGTAGATATACATTTTTTTGAACTTAGCTGGATTTGAACCTGTGCCTCTTAGAAAATTTTTATACGCTTTTAAATTATAATATTTCAAATTATTATAACTATGTATTCGATATTCTTTTAAAAACGCATAAAAATGAGCACCTTTATTTATCACCGTCTAAATCCGATATCCAAGAGGCACGGATACAAACCCCGCATGTTCAAATTTTGAAATATTTTCTTAAAAAAGTGTCTTGTCTGTCTTTTCTAAGCATGGAATAGCAAAATAAAAGTATTAAAAACATCATATGTTCGTTATTGTCATGCTTTTATTAAAATTAGTCCCTTAATTATCAAAGTTTGTTTGCAGGAAATCGCTTAAATCAATAAGACCGCCTTGGCATACATTTTTTAAACATGTATTTGTCAATTTTATGTAAGAGGAATAAATAAAATGAGTTCCAAGAGGTGCGGGTTCTATTTGCACTGGAACCAAACTTTTATATATTTTCTAGATAAAGTATTTTCTTCCCTAATTGTGGAATAACACTTTAAATTGTATAAGAAATACAACCAGACAAGTCCCATTTGGAGCCTTTTAAAGTGATTTCCAAGAGGCGCAGGTTCTATCGCTCTGTTATATTGTTATAACGTTCTTTAGAAAATATTTTTACATTTTTAAAGTGTTATTCCACACTTAGGAAAGAAAAATACTAAATTTAAAAACGTATAAAAATTTGGACGAAGCAGGATTTGAACCTGCGCCTCTCGAAAACCGTTCAAGCGCACTGACCACTAAGCCATCCGTTCTCACCAAGCTCCGTCGATTTATACGTTTTATTTTTATACGTTTTTAAATTTAGTATTTTTCTCTAGAAAAGTATCTCTTTCATAAATATGGAATAACACTATATAAAAGTGGTAAAGTAATTTCCACCTGTAACTCGGCGAGTACGCGCAGGGCGGCGAGTGCGGCGGCCGCGCCCGACAGGTTCCCGCTGTTCCTGCGCATCTCCTCGCACTTCTTGAGGCACAGACCGCCGCTGGAAGTATAGGGTTACTTTTGTATTTTAGCCCGCGACGCTGAACGTGGTGTCTGTACGTTTGTGTGTGTGTGTGTGTGCATGTGCGTGTGTGTGTGTGTGTGCGTGTGCGTGTGCGTGTGCGTTTGCGTGTGCGTGTGCGTCTGTTTGTGTGTGTATGTGTCTGTCTGTTTGTGTGTGTGTATGTGTGTGTGTGTTTGTCGATGTGTATGTCTGTTTGTTTATGTGTATTTGTATGTACAAGTATGTGCCAGTGGCAACGTAGCTCCTAAATAAAAATATATAAATTCTTAGCTATATTTTATGTAAATTAGATTTAACAGTTGAAGTCGTAGATTTTTTTTTGTTTGTTTAAAGTTATCTTTTGTATACGTGAAGGATTAAGATTATTTTGTTTGTCTCAATATATTGTTTAGCACTCGACAGTGTAGACAGAAGGAACCTGTGAATATAACAGGACGTTTCGTTTTCCACTGCCAATGTCGGATAGCACTGTCTATATATTTAGATCGGATAATATTCCCATTTTATCGGTATTATGCTGATGCTTAAAAGAATTCTTATTATAAAACTAATAATATTTTTTAAGAACTTACTTTAAAATGAGGTGTGTTCATTAAAATGTTGTCTATCTGTGTGTTCGTCATCGTGAGGCTTTTGGGGAGCTAATTTTTTGCAGTGGTTCTTAATTAAGAATTAGTCTACACATTTTGAAGAATATCAGCTCCTTGGCAAAATTATATGACATTTTACTGATAGATGTGTTTATTTTGTTCGACTCAATGTATTGTTTAGACTGATAGATATACAATACAACAGGCAATGCATCTAGAATTCGGGAAATGTCGAAAAATTTTATACTTAATTCGAACAGAGTGTCTTAACACTACGTTACTTTGTCTACATTGTGAAGCTAAAAAAAATATTTCACTATATTACAAAACAACTATAATGTTACAAAAACTAACCTATCAAAAGTAATACCGGGAGCTGCCAACAAAACAATAGGCGTTGGTCCGTGAACGGAAGTGGGATTCGGAGTCCCACCACTGGGTGTCGAACTGCCACTGGGCGTGTAGTGGCAGTGTAGGAACAGGGGAGGTGTGCATGAGCCGGCGGCCAGTGCTAAGTGGGCTTTCATATGTTGAGCGGCGATCCAGTCACGTTCCCGAGCCCACACTTGGACCCCCAACGGGCAGAGGACGTCTAAGGCCTCCTAGATGTAGACATGTTACTTGTTGGTGATTTTTAAGTGATTTGTTGTTTATTATTATAAAATATATTTATTTTTTTTATTCTTTTTCTCTAGAAATCGTGTTTTTGGGAGATTTTTAATTGTCATTTGTTTTTTTTTTTAATTTAGTTTATGTATTAACATCGCTAAGATGTGTATAATTTAAATTTATCTGACGTTTTAAAGACAAAATCAAATTACGGTTAAAGTTTCTTATACATTGACACTTACATACATATATGTGAGCGAAACTAATAAAAACATTTTGTTTTTAAAGTGTTGAAACTTAGGGAAAAAAAAAACTTATTAGGAAAAACCGTCCGCCCCATCCAAGGCGGAGGCCAAGAGGCGCGGGTTCAAATTTTTATAAATTTTCTTAATCTATACTTATAATAGATCTGTAAGTGATCGCTGTCAGTACATGAAAAATATTTTTACCCTTGGTGACCTTTATTTCTCTAATATGCCCAAAATAATAATTTTGTAAAATTTTTAGCTGTTTCTTTGTCTATTTATCTGTTTGTCTTTGCGCTTGGTACGCACTTAATGCAGAAATGGCTAACCAATTTAAATGTAGTTTTCATTATTATATTTCACAACATTTAGTGTTTATTTTAATTCAATCATGATAAACAAAAGAGTTTTTATGCATATAGCATTCTTGTTTTTAATATATTGATATTTATATGTCTTAAAGATATCTTGATAATTTTATTAAATAAGGATTGAGAGTGTAATTCAAGCGGGCGAAGCCGCGTGTAGCTAGTAAGTAATAAAAACTTATTACGAAAACGACCAACCTGTGCAAAATCAACCGGCGTCATCTTATTAGCGGGCATTTCGCTCAAATACCTCGCCCAGTTCTGTGCGCGAGCGAACACAAACCCAGTGGACCAAGATTCACTATTTTTAATGTTTTTAGTGTCTCCACATTCCTTATTCTCCTCCTTACCATCTCCGTATGGGGACAGTTCCATTTCTTGTTGTTTATCGATTTTGAATTTATCAAATCTATAAGATCATATTGAAAATATATCTTATAGATAGTTATTATTATTTTTTTTAGATAACTCTGAATTGAGACCTATGGTGGTGCAGGACACAAGCGTGTATCTGAAGACGCGACAGGTTGTGGGTTCGATTCCACTAAAGAACATGAAATATTTAATATTTTCGTTTCTTTGCTTTGATAACAAGGCAATGCGTAGCGTTGAGTTTCACCAATCAGCACGAAATGCCTCTAATTCGATGGTGAGTGGGGAACGGACAGTTTTTTCAACTTCACACAGTATCCCGACAAATGGCAAGGTAGGCAGAGGGAACTTGGGCACCTTATTGATGATGACAAAAAAAATGTTAATTTATTAAATTTAAAAACGTATAAAAATTTGAACGAAGCAGCGTTTGAACCCGACGTGGGTTATCAAATTTTTATATTTAGTATTTTCTTTCCTAAGTGGGAAATAACACTTTAAAAATAGTGAAAATATTAAATAAATAGCATTCTCTCTTGCCAACGATAATTCTAACGAATTGTCTTTGGGTAGCGGAAATTTGTAAAAATCTCCCTACAGAGATGCTAACGACATAAATAAGTTGTAACAAGCGTATAAGAATGGCTTAGTTGATCAGAGCGCTTGGACGGTTTCCAAGAGGCGCGGGTTTAAATCCTGCTTCGTTCAAATTTTTATACGTTTTTAAATTTGATGTTGTTCTTTCCTAAGTGTGGAATAACACTTTAAAAATAGTGAATGAATGTTAATTTGAAACCACTATATAGGTAATGGTGGATTCCCAAGACTGGTGATGTGAAACAAATTCTTTGACTTCATATTATATTCAAAAAAGTATACTATCAATTTGCATGTATGTATAAGTAATTAGTTAATTTAAAAAGCGCCTCTGTTAATAAAATATATAACAAATTTCAAGATTCAAGACATATATTCACCTCCAAGCAGCTAAATAGGCGCCCTCAGCCGCCGCATGTGGTTGCCCCGCGGTGTCCACTGCGACTTGAGCACAGCCGCGCTCACCCAACACTTGAACTCCAGCCCCGACCATTATACGGACATTTTCCTATATTATTTATTAGCTATTATCATTTGAGGACAGTCGTGGCGCAGGGGGACACGGGTGTGACTGTAAGCTTGACAGGATGTGGGTTCAATCCCCACTCGAAGTAATGAAAATATTTAAATTTCTTCACTCTGGTAACAAGGTTGAGTTCCGCCATTCAACAAGCAATGTGTCAAATTCGGCGGAAAGTGGAGAGCGGAACGCAGTGTCTTGACATTACGTTCCCAAATTTCCTCTGCAGAATTCTTTCTGTATAATAAATAGGTTTGCCATGTGCGGGATAGGGACTGCGTGAAACTAAAGAAAAACAAAAAGAAAATTATTAATTAAGTATATATTTAAGACAACGTTCATGTATAATTATAAGTTATTTAATGTAAAAATAATGTAAGATCTGGAATTAGGTAATTATGTTTCGGAACAAATTGATTATACAAGTCGATAAGTTATAAAATTTGGAAATATATTTATAACATATATATTGTTTTCATTTTCCTTAATTGAATCAAGAACATAAATGAATATATAAAAAAGAGGAAGGTGAATATGTAAAGGAGAAAGCATAGTGAAAACAAAATCCTTTGATATAATTTAATACAAAATTCGGTATATACGAAGGCCGATCACAAATGAATGATTATGAAATTACAAATATTCTATTTTAGAAAACACGCTCCACCCATGTTAATCCTGAAAATAAAAAGATATATATGAAAAGCAATAAAAGTTACTCGACTCTCATCCAAGCTCTCCAACTCGTTGTACCCAGCGTCTTTGGGACCCAACGCCGATAACGCTACCGGGCCGACGTCGGGCAACACGTCTGTCACTACAAACGCTTTGCCGGGTTTCAGGTGACCTGATATTCTGAAAATTTTACAAGTCTTTACTTTATAAAATTTAAGTTTTTTTTTATAGCTTCACGCTGTACCCCGCACGAGGCAGGATAGGCAGAGGGGACCCGGGAACCTAGTGTTAAGACACTCCGTTCCACTTCCGTTCCCCACTTTCCGCCGAATTTGAGGCATTCCATGTTGAGTGGCGGAACTCAACGAAAAAAATAAAAATAAAGGAAAAATTAAATATTTCAATTGAATATATTAAATATTTTATTTCCTCGAGTGGGGATCGAACCCAGAACCTGTCGGTTACAGTCACACGCTTGAGCCGCTGCGCCACGACAGGCCTCACAGAAAGTTTAAGTAGGAGTTAATATTTCGTTCAAAAATTCTAATATGCAACATATAAATTTCTGTAGTCATTTAAAGAAATTAATAAATATTTATGTCAACTGACAGATGCCACCCGTGACCACGGACCACTGCAAAGTATTCGAGAAGTCAGGTTTCCAAAATGTATAGAAAACAGTATTCGCGAGTATCAATTTTTTGTTAGCTACACATTGTATACCGTACATGGCATGGCAGGGTAGTCAGGGGGATGTTGAGAGCCTAGTTTTAAAATACTCCGTTCCCATTGTAACACATTCGCTCCCCACTTACCGCCGAATTTAAGATTTTAAATGAAATATTACTTCTATGTTAAAAATAAACATAAACAAGGCTTTATTTTTACTTACTCATTCAAATATTTACTAATTTTGCCGCCACTCTTCTGATCTACCTCTTCTGCGGAGGCAGAAAGCTCTAGTTTCCTGTTATTTTCATACACTCCAAGCACTAGACCTTTCTGGAGTTGTAAAAATTATACATCGATATCTTATCTTACTAATATTATAAATGTGAAAGTTTGTACGGATGTGTGTATGTTTGTTACTCTTTCACGCAAAAACTACTGAACGGATTTAAAAAAAAACTTTTTTAATCGTTGGCGTTACACAAAGATAATAACTGTAGAATTATTTTTCTTAAATAGTTTTAAATAAAAGTCCGCGACAGCATATATCTATCTTTTATGTGTAAGTCACTATGACCAAAATAGTGAACGCGGACGAAGTCGCGGTTAACAGCTAATATTGATAAATATTTATATTAATAGTTTGAATTATCGTCCATGATTTCTATCTAGAAAGAGAGACCTGTCGTGCGACATAATATACGACAGGTAATGGGTTTGATACCCATTAGGGGATTTTTATTATTTTCATTTCTTTGCTGTGGTGACAAGGCGAATAACGGCGTTGAGCTCCGCCTTAAATTCAGTGGAAAACAGCGTGAAGTTGAAGGAAAAGCTAGGAAGTAGAAAACAAATATAATACTTAAAGTACCTTTTTATACTTCACGCTGTATCCCGCACGTAACACAGGGGACATACAGTTATGACACTCCGTTACTTTTAAGACACTACCTTCTAATTCTAGACACTAAATTCACTTGCAATTAAATCTTCGTCCATATTAGAAATGTTGTTTGAATTACAAATTTATTTACTTTGGTAAGAATCATTGAAAGTAAAGCAGTGGTATAGGAAGTACTGCGTAAGTCTAATAATAATATATGCTATGGTGGGATTTGAATTCACTTCCATGATGTTATATATATATATATATATATATATATATATATATATATATATATATATATATATATATATATATATATATATATATAATATTATATAATAATAATTAACAACCCTCGAGTACAAATCAAATGAGCCTTATATATATAATATTTCATCTCATTCACTATACACACTAATCAAATTTTAAATATAGATACTGATAATACCTCGGTTCAGTCACTGTACACTTTTCTCGAACTTACAGGCTTTAGCCAATTTAATACTGATCCTAATATTAATGAAAGATTTCTTGATTTAGTGATTGGAGACTTAAACTGTTGCGTCACTCATTGTGAGGAACCGCTGGTTGTTGAGGATTCTCATCATCCGGCTTTGCATGTTTCTCCTTGCTTTGTAAGTGTCATTAAATTGCGCCCTCCAAGTCGTTTTGTTTCTCTTTTCCGTGCTGCTGATTACGGTTCCATAAATTTAGAATTGTCTTATATTGATTGGGCTGTGGTTATGGATTCGTTTGATGTGGACGTAGCACTTAATAATTTCTATAAAGTAGTTAACTTAGTAATTCAAAAATATGTTCCTACGAAAAAGTTTAATAGTGTACGATATCCTCCTTGGTATACAAAATCGCTTACTAAAATAATTAAAGAGAAGTTAAAATTTCAAAAAAAAAATGGGTGAAAATATATGGGTGAGAGAGTGATTATAGCACATTTAGCTTCTTACGCGATCGCCAAAAATGTGTTCAGTCAGATTGTTATGATAAATATGTCCAAAATGCGGAAAGTAGTATTAAGCGTAACAGCAAATTCTTTTAGTCTTTTATTAAATCCAAAAAAGCTTCACCCGATATTCCTGATATAATTTACTGTGACGGAATTCAATCGTCTGATGGTAGCGAAACCTGTCAGCTTTTTAATTCTCATTTTCAAGCTGCCTTTGCCTCGTACTCACCTTGTTACAGTGGCAGGGATGCTTTGCTGGTGAACCACAGCCGTGACAATCAAACGGTTTCTATTTTAAATGAAACACTTTTAAACGGATTAATCACGTATATTGACTTTTAAACATTTTTGGAAACCCGACGTTTCGAACACTTTACAGTAGTCCGTGGTCACGGGTAGACGGTTTCTATTTGTTCTGTCGATCTCTCCGCTAAATTAGTCAGGAAGTATTTAAATTTTGGATATAGGGAAAGGGAGTGATCATGATGGTGTCCCTCCAATTTTTCTAATATATTGCTACAGTAATTTGGATGTTCCTTTATTTATCTCCTTTAATATTTCTCTCCGTACGGGTAAAATGCCTAAATTGTGGAAACAATATTTCGTGGACCCTGTCTATAAAACCGTATATAGCAGCAATATACAGAATTATAGACCTATATCTAAACTAAGCACTATTGCAAAATTATTCAAAAAAATATTTATGACCAACATGTATTTATCGATGGTAGATCGACTGAAACAAACCTTTGTGAACTGACTCATCAACTCACAGTGACAATGGACATGGGTGGGCAGGTGGATGTTGTGTACACGGACTTTTGAAAAGCGTTTGATAGGATCTCTCATAATCTGTTAGTAAAGAAACTTAGTGCTTTAGGTATACATGGTGGTTTACTACGTTGGCTTGAATACTATTTGAGGCACCGCTGTCAGACCGTAGCTGTTAAGGGTTATTGTTCGTCATTTGTTCCTGCTACTTCCGGAGTACCCCAGGGTTCTCATCTCGGACCGTTATTATTTAATATTTTTATTAATGACGTAATATACATTCATAATTATAGGCGTTTTACTTTATGCTGACGACATGAAGATATTTCAAGTTGTCGAATCTCATAAAGACTGCATTTTACTCCAGAATGATCTCAATAGCTTGGTGAATTACTGTGAACATAACCTTTTAAATTTAAACATAAACAATTTAAACATAAACTTGTAAAAGTTATAGTGCTACATAACATAAAAATGTAGCACTATAACTTTTACAAGAAAGCGAAAAGCTATGTCATTCGACTTACAGAATTCGATGTTGTCTAGAGTCTCTGAAGTTCGAGATTTAGGCATTTTTTTAGATCAAAAGTTAAGTTATGGATATCAATCATATTGACTACGTAACGTCTAAGGCCTATCGAATGCTTGGTTTTATTCTTAGATCTTCAAGGGAGTTTAAGGATTGCCATACGCATATTCTACTTTTTAATGCTTATGTAAGATCCCCTTAGAATATTGTTCTACGGTTTGGAGCCCGTTTTATAAGTTGAAGTCCAAATTTTTTGAAACTTGGATTTAGATGTGCCGGTTCCGAAAATTCAAACTGTAAGGTACTTGCTAGTGTTACCCCATTAAGTATACGCAGAGGCTTAAGGGATCAATTATTTCTTTACAAAATTGTCAATAATCTTGTTGATTCTAAAAGTTTCTTTGGTAAAATTTTATTTGACTGTCCACATCTTAGCTCATGATACGATTCACTATTTTTTGTTCCTCGTTGTAGAAATGATTATGCCAAAAATGTGTTTTTGTTACGTGCATGTATGAGTTATAATAAAAATTGTAATGATTTAGATATATTCAACACGAAAATTAGTAATTATAAAAAAATTTTGCCTAAATTGTCCTAGGCTTTAATACTTTAATATTTTAATATTTTAACTGTTTCATAGTTTAGCTTTCTGGTTTTGTTTTTTATATTTTCAATTATTTGTATTAATTTTAAGTGGAAACTTTATTAATTTATGTAAATTTTTTGTAATTTTATTGTATATGTGTTATTGTAATTATATGTTTCCCAAACATAAATAAAATAAAATAACCTTAGCTCCTCCAGACACAGCCTGTCCTTGACTTTCCTTTTTCTCTCCCTCGTGAACATCACAAGCAGTTTGTTTACCTCTACTGTTACTTTTGTCTAAAATTTTGATAGAAATAGTCCTACTCCTAAATAAATTACAACTTGAAAATAATTTAGAAAACATTATAAAAATATATGTAAATTGATAACTTCTATAAAAAATATATTAGAAATATGAGCCTACTAGATTTGTAAACAATCGTTTAAATAAATTTTACAGAACAAAAGAGGATTTATTAATAATATACATACTAGTGTGTATATATATATATATACACACACATATATACACACATATATATACACATATATATGCACACATATATATATATATATATATATATATATATATATATATATATATATATATATATATATATATATATATATATATATATATATATATATATATATATATATATATATATAT
>DWMZ01002616.1:0-13849 GCA_018249855.1 Eueides tales michaeli | reverse complement strand
GCATTATGTGTCAAGTAGCGGTACTCAACGCCACGCTTTGCCTTGTTACCAGAGCGACCCCTGCCCCAAAATATTTAAGGAAATTCGATAAACATCGAAACCATAAAAAAAAGTATAGCTTTTTCGGAGATTACCACAGAAACAGAAAAACAGACAGATTTAGAAAAATGTTTTCTCGTGTTATTCTAAAATGTTTTCTCGCGTCATTAGTGCGTAGCGCTGCGTTACGTGACGCTACGGAACTGTTTATACTATATAATAATATTGATTATTTAGCTATATTTGTATTATTATTAGTTATATTATTTGATTTTAAAGCTCTTTTGTCATTTAGTATGGTAGGTAACTAAATTCAAAAAGGAAGGTTCAATGTTTTTATTCATTATGTATGTCCCTAAATTTATGAAATATATATTTCATAAAAGTGAGTTTGTCTCTTTCAAATATTTCTTCTTAAACACTATAATGCAATAAAGAATTTAAAGAAAATGTCTAATTAATATTAGACATTCAACATCGTTTAGAGTAATCTCTAAACGGTGTTTAAATTTATATTCAATGTGATCAATAAGACAGATTTAATTGTATAAAATAATTATTTTTTATTTGCGAGTTGCAAAGCAATGTAAACTAAAGGTGGATATTCCGTCGGATTATTCACGTTTCCGGTTCCTTAAAAGTTTATAAGTCAACCCAATCAAAATATAGGTTTTATGCATTCTTTTGCTGCATTTTGTATGAAAATCGTCGTCATAATTAAAACTTCAAGGGTAATTTACGTAGACTTAGCGTTATGAAATTTTCCTCAAAGTTAGTACTTACAGTGCAAAGCAAAGCAAATGAAAACACCCTAAAAGTGAAAATTTGTGGTTATTTTACAGAAAAAATCATTACAGACCAATATCTGTAGTCAATTTCATACAAAATGAGTGCATACACTTGTAAACGGAAGTTTTAATTGCCGTTAAACCTACAAACCTGAAATTGCAATGGAACATTGAATTATTGGCAATTGGCTCTACGAATACTAACAAAAGTTCTTTGAAAGGAACCAGCAAAAAAGCATTTGGAACTTTTACTTTCCAAGTAACTTCTTACGAAGATTCACAAGTTATAACTTTAATAAGCATAGATTATAACTTCAGTATAATGATGAAGTCTTATACACATATTAAGTAAACTTGTAAACTAGAGTGAAAACCTGTATTTACTCGCTTTTTACTATAAAAGTAACTTTTCACAAAATTCATTTACACAAAGTTATTGTGAGAATATGACTTTGTATAAATGATTACAAATATGATAAACCGCCCGTCCGCCGTGATAAGGCCCGTCGTGGCGCAGCGGCACAAGCGTGTGACTGTAACCGACAGGTTTTGGGTTCGATCCCCAGTCGAGGAAATGAAATATTTAATATTTTCAATTTAATTATTTAATGTTTCAATTCTTCGCTCTAATAAGGCAAAACGCTGCGTTGAGTTCCGCCACTCATTACGCAATCCCTCAAATTCAGCGTGGGGAAAGTGGGGAGCGGAAGTGGAACGGAGTATCTTACACTAGGTTCCCGGGTTCCTTCTGTGTACACTGCCTTGTGAAACTAAAAAAAAATATGATTAACCATCGTATTATCACTTTGCGGTTTCTCACTTGTTTATTTAATTATTTCTTAAAAAATAAATTTAAAACCATTTACCATATACCTATCGATACCTACCTACATATTTTTTAATATTTATTTATTTAACATTTAAGGTATAAAATATATATTATATAGTTATATATTATACCGCACTTTTACGAAGAGTTACCATATTTTATTCCGTAAATAGATCAACATACGTTCAAAGCGCGTCTTACAAAGTGTCTTTATGACGTTACGAAGAGTTTCTCACATAACGAGTGAGCATTCATGAAATTAGTTTTCATCTTCATAATCGTTTACATAATCGCTTTTGTTTAACTTGGAAATTTTACATATAATATATGTATGTTGCGATCTGTCGTGTCTTGCAAATACTTATTATTAACTAGGAGAATCCGCCCCTGCTCGCTTCGCTCGTCTACCCCGGCTTGGGATAATCAAAATATTAAATTTCAATGTATGTCAGTTAACAACATAAATTATGTTTTTAAACATTATAATAGGCCGTAAATTATAATAGGCGGTGGCCTCATTTAACATATCATACAAAAGACAAAGCAAATATGTTCTATGCAATGCTTAACCATCAGAACATTAAAAATATCAAAGTATCAGTCTGTGATTTAAAAATTATAGTAAACAAAATGTTTTAACACTAAGTTTCATATCATTATCCTGTTGTAATCGTAATGCAGCATATAACTATTATTATTGAAGTAAAAATACGTGAGATCTCCAGTAAAACAGCTTGTAAATATACGAAATATAATATTAGTATGTTTAATAAAGATGTAACCAATTTAGAATATACTCGTACATATAAATTTGACAAAATTAATTTTCTTAATACGTTTCTTGTTTCCCGTCACATCAAGTTAATTATAAGATCAGATACGTGGGCCTGTGATTAACGTCTAAATTGTATATTATATATTTAAAGCATTTATAAACAATTTTCATTTAAAAATTCTGTTTTCGTGAATTTGTTATGTAGGATTTATAGAAGATTAATTCTAAATATCTGCTAAAGGTCCGTTTTTCTTTTTTTCCGTTTTACCCGCACAGGGCAAGGTAGGCAGGTGAAATTTGGGAACCTAGTGCTAAGAGACTTCCTCATAAAAGTAAGGTGTGAGGATCGAATACATAGTCTGTCGTGTTTACAATGACATAATACACTTGTGCCACTGCCTGCCACGACAGCAAGTCGCCAATTTGAAAAGATTAATTTTATTAAAGTAAATTCAAATAGTATTACGTTCCTTAGCTTTAGAGAACTTAAAATCTGTACTTAGTTCAATTTAAGACAAATGTACGCCTTACACAGCAAATCTTTTATACTTTTATGTAATCAGGAAATAATACTTTGTGTTTTTCTTTTATAAAACTTTATATTTTAATACATTTCTATATATGAAAGGGATTCTATTTCCACAAGTTGATAGTGAGAAGCACCAGCCCAGAGATGAAAGCAGTATTCTGAGCTGTTTATCACTATTGTACAGGGTCAATCAGTGTTTTGGCGTAGCACTGTCTCGCTTTGTGGAGGTCATCCAGTTTATTTAAGGCCTACCTGCCCTTGTTTTATAAATGATCGCAATACTGGAAACGTTAAAACCCTACAATACACTAATATTTTGTGCAGCTTCGAGAGAAGTTCTTCAAATACTGGTGGTCTTGGAACGTCTCTTTAACTGAAGTGACGTGCCTCAATTGACGACGAAAATTTATGTTAACACTGGGCATTGTTTTCACAAAACACCTCAGGTGCTGGAGTATACGGCGTCCCCGGACGTTATCTGCGTATTAATGAATGCTAGATGTAAATAGTCATTTTTATGGAAAAGAAAAAGTGTTAAGTTAAACCTGCTACGCTACGCCTAATGAAAAAACGGGTGATTCACTTGCACAAAGTGGAAGTTGTGTAAAAAGCGCTATGTGAAATACTCGATCTATGGCCTTAGTTAAGTCCAGACTAAATTCTAAACCTTCTCCCTTGCTTTCAATAGTCGCAGCTCAGTGATAATTTAGGTAAAATAGAATTAGCAGTAGAAAATCAGCAGTTATGTGATCGCGGCCAAAACCGTATTGATAGTCATAAGTTGTCTAAGGACCCCAAAGGGGCATCGACTATAACCGGATACTGTCCTCGGTGTATAATCAGAACAATAAAAATGCATACTTAGTAAATAGTGCGTAACTAAATACTGTTGGCATTGTGCGTTTATTTTAATAAATCTCCAAGTATCACAATTTCAGCGGAGGATATATGTAGGAAATTATTGTCAATACTCGATTGCATGTGCCATATGACTCGATCCATTTCTACGTATAGGATGATCCTTTTCTAAGTCTGAATCACACAAGCTAAAATATAATATAATGAAAAAGTCAAAATATATTATTTATAAATGTAGTTTTATGGTTGTTGGATTTAAGTATGTAAATTACACTAGAGATCGCAGAAATATATTAAGAAGAATAATTATGAAATATCAAAATTGGACATTTATTATGGTAAAATATACAATCCTTTTAATATTTTGAATACTTAAAAGGGTTGTTTATTACACAATATTATTTTTTTATTAATATTAAATTATTATAATATTTTTAATACTTTACGTTTAATGTTTATTTTTATCATCATTATAGTTTTTATGCAAAAATAACATTTCGTTTTTCTTGCGTTGCAAAATACTTCTAAAATTCAATTTGAAATTGCAACATAGTAATACAAATAGAAAGCTCATATAAATGCTTCGCATTGTGCACTAGTACGAGTAGATGTAACTTTTGCAAATGATCACTTTTCACAAGATATCAGCGGCAATATATCACTCATTCCGTCACTCTGTAGACGAGCTAATGAGCCGTTACGATGTTACTGAATCGTATGTGGCTATGTATAAGTAATTTTATATCATTTCATTTCTTGTGTTAAAATATTGCCAAATCATATAAATATTATTATTATTACTTATAACAGAAATCGAGGCATGTCGTGGCGCAGCGGCACAAGCGTGTGACTCTAACAGACAGGTTGCGTGTTCGATCCCCATTCGAGGAAATGTAATATTTAGTATTTTTAATTAAAAATTCTAATGTTTTCATATCTTCTCGCTGGTAACAACGCGGCGTTGAGTTCCGCCACTCAACATACAATGCCTCAAATCCGCGGAGAGTGGGGAACAGAAGTGGAACGGATACCCACTCGAGAAAATAGAATATTTATTATTTTCTTTTCTTCGCTCTGGTAACAAGGTAAAGCGCGGTGTTATGTTTCGCCACTCAACAACTAATGCCACAAATTCAGCGGAAACGAAACAGAATGTCTTAACACTAGGTTTCCTTTGCCTATCCTGCCATATAGATATACAGCGATACAGCGTAAAGATGAATATGACATTTTAAACCGTCACACAAAATGGGCACTAAAGCATATGCGAGATTTTTATATGAATATCAAGAGAAGGCATAGAATATAACTAGTTTTTACAATAATTACAGAATAAGTTTGTTAACTAACGAGCGTGTTTATATAGATAGTATGGGAGCGGTGTCACTCGAGAGACGAAACTATTGAATACTGGATTACTTTGGCGAATTAAACAATGTTAAGCTTAAATGAATTCGCAAATTGCCTACAGCTGCTCAAAATACTTGAGCTTTCGCTCATGATATTTAAATGGAAAAACTTTTAAGCGTTTTAAAATTCTTGTTATATAATTTCAATAAATTTTGAAGGAAGAAGATCTGACTGTAAACGAGGCCATTATGAGTTCAATGCCTATTCAGGGGAAGAACTTATTGCATTTTCTCGCTCTAATAACAAATCTAAAAGCGATGTTTTGATTCTCAATATGCAATGTTTTTCGAAACATTGCTCAAAATGCTTGCATTTTGAGGAAAGCGGGGAATATGTCCTAACACTAGATTTCACCATCCTACTACATACGGCATCAGTGTGAAGCTATTAAGGAAAGTGATAGCTGTAGGCTTGGTCCCCACTCGAGGAAATTTCTTCTTCCTAGTGTCTCGTATCAATCTGTAATTTGTAATCCAATTAAGGATAAATATAAATTATATATTATTTAGTTAATTACGACGTCTTTAATATATTTTGATCGATGTTGTACAATTATAATTAAGGATGTGGTTTAAGACATGAAACTTAACATCTGAATTAATTAGGCAGCGGTCTAATCTTTTTGTTTCAAACTATAGTAGGATATACAATAAGGATGCAATATCTCGAAGATTGAGAATTAAGTTGAAGAGAACTGCATTCAATTCTACTCTACAAATTTGATATTAAACTCGCCTAGCATTCCATATGCGAGATAGACCTTGAGGCTAATAGAAAATAAATTGTTTCTATT
Organism: Eueides tales michaeli; assembly: GCA_018249855.1. Taxonomy (NCBI): domain Eukaryota; kingdom Metazoa; phylum Arthropoda; class Insecta; order Lepidoptera; family Nymphalidae; genus Eueides; species Eueides tales. Next base: position 7,828 of record DWMZ01002616.1, on the reverse strand, counting down.
TTTACCACACTTACAACGTGTTGGAGTGCACACGATAGTGATCTTATTCCAATGTGGGTTTCGGCAAAATAAAATTAAATTCGACAATTGAAATCTTTAAACTAGAATTTATTTACATACATCAAAATAAAAAAAACTTGTATTAAAAACACCTTTTAATGTACTAAACATATGTATATATAACTGAACTTATATGCTATCAAGCCAAAACCGGTGACGTTGTAAAGACTATCCCAGGTCAACAGCAGTTGAGTCACATAGAAAAAAAAAGCATTTAATATGTTTTAAGTGAATTTGAAAAATAAAAGGGAAAAACTATTTTCGTTTGTAATGATTTCTTTGAAAAAATATTATTGTACAGAGTGGGCCATAAAGTTAAGCGGATTTTAAAAAGTAAGACTTTGAAAGGGGAAGGAAATATTATATTTATAATAAAGAAAACAAAGTGGAAAATCATTTTTTAAAAATAACATCGATAATATGTGTGCCATCTAAACGTAAACAATCCTTCAATCTAGTGAATACTCGCTGACACATCACTCGTGGGATAGCGGACATTTCCTTGATACGCCCTTCATACCCCCAAATAATGTCCTTGTTATGGCTCTAGTAAGAGATATCTCTAACTTAGTAGAGAGATCTCTGATGACACTACTGTTGGGGATCGCGCCGTACAGACGTCGCTACTTCGCTTATATTTTCCTCCATTTTTATCGATCTTGGATGTCCCACATATTTTCCATTGAATGCCGAATCTGAAGACTCTGACCACCTCTGATCACGCTTTCACTCGGACATTGGTTTAAATCATGTAAAATAACTTGAGAGCAAAATAGACGCGCAATAATGTACAGATCGTCGTTTTTATTATACGCCTTTACACAAAACGCACGTTGCTCACCGGTAAAACGCTCCATGGTAGCTAAATTTCTTAGGAATTCGTACGCCTTTCTGGCCCATGCTGTATAAAATTTTTAAAAGAAAAAAATAACATAAATTGCAAAGAAATTGTTTTAAGAACATTTATTACAAATAATTAATTTTGGTTAAGAAAAACTGGTAAAATGCGTGTCAGACTCGACACCAGGGTTCCTTACCGGACGGAAAATGTAAATCATAAAAATTGACGAGCTTAAGTTTGCGGAAATATCTATTTTCTATGCAATACCTATCTTCGGTTTTCGAATTTTTTTCGTTTGTATTGAGATATTTTTCAGTTCTCACAACTATTACTTTGGTTTTGACTACGGGTTTCAATTACGCGATGAATTGCATATAAAATACAGTAAATACTGTAACATTTTTGATTGCATTTATTGATCTTTTTGAGGTACCCATAAAAAGTCTTTTAATCTTAATAAAAAGTGTATATTAAAGAACATATTAATACTTGTTAAACTTCATAATTCATGCTTATAAGGCTAGAGATTTTTTATAGTAATAAATAAAGTAAATATATTTTCAATATGTTTTTCCTATACATTTTAGGACAATAAATAATATCTTAAAGGAATCTATTACCAACCCAACCAATATGACACCACAACGCCCAAAATAATACAAATAACAAAATTACTTAGACTACAAAATCGATTTTAGTGTAGAAGGTCCATTAAAAGTAAGGATGGCATTCCTCCTCACGCCTGTCGCTGTGATAGAGATAATTAAAATTTTTAAGCATAATAATTAATAACTGGCGAAAAGAATTTTGCTTTACTAAGATATAGAAAAAAAGACATATATGTTCTAAAAGTTATTTCACATTTCAATTCCTACGATATGAAAAGTTTGTCAACAAATACGTAAAGCTCTTGAAATCTTTCGTAGCACGAAAGATTCCTCGAGAACAACGACCCTGTTAAAAATAAAATTACAGTTTTATCAACAGTCCGAGAACTTGAAGTAAACAAACTGAATATACTCGTAACGTCTTTGCGCTTGAAAATATATAAGTTAACATCTAGACAGAATAAAATTAAAAACTTCATTACAAATTCTTAAATAATTTGAATTTTATAGCCACTTCGTATTTACTAGTGTTAATTTAATTCATTCTATTTTATGTTAGTTATAACTATTTATTTATTGTAAAAGAATTCTTTGATATCCAATTTAATTATCATAATAATCTTATTTAAAATTATTTTTTTAAATAAAATATTAGCGTAACTGTAAAGCTAATGAAGTGATTATTCTAGCGGCTATTATAGTGACAACAAATTCATATCTGTTAGGTTATATCTAACACCAGAGATAGGTTTCAATTCTCTGCAACTTGTTTAAACAAAAAAAATAGGAGAGTGACTTTATTTATATTTTTGAGTAAATTCTTTTTGGTATATGGCCTTTCTAAGTAAATCCAACAAAAAATGTTTTTCAATTCAAACGCGCGTTAAACCAAGTAAATTTCTATATGTAGTAGTTTCGATATATATAAAAAATAGAAAACATTTTTCATTGACAGTTAAAATTCTAAAGTAACTCTAAATCAACTTACGAGTACATAAATAAGCTTATATAAAGTGCAATCTTTTACTTTGTCCATATTATAGTGATGTTTAAATATTTTTTAAGCTTGGGACTGTCGTTCGTGCCGCATTCAAGAGATTACAGAGGTCGGCTTTAATCCAAGATAATAACGGATCTTGCCTAGCTCGAGCTCACACAGAAACTGACAATATGCCTGGCTTATATAAATTTTATTGCATGTTTAGGTTCACTCATTCTTTTACTAGTAGATATAAGAAACACTTTGAATTAAATCTATAATTCTTCTGTATATTTTCTTCAAATCCATAACAGTCGCATAACACTCTGTGCCACATTGGGTCATTATATATTTTTTTTACATACACACACGTAATATATCAATGAATAATGGAATATTAGCCTTATTTTTTCATTGTTGATTATTAAGTTACTGATCGAATCTTTCGAAAATTGCATTTGTTTAATTAATAAACACCATTTTAACCCACTGTTATAATATTAGGATACGAATAAATTAAATAATAAGCACTTAATACTGTAAAACTTAAAACATCCAACATCGAATTAACAAAACAAATACAATTTTTCAATTAAAAATAATAAATAATCCATTGAAGCTTTCCACTGGCCGCCGGCAATTTTGTAACTGATACCATATTTAATTACTTGGTACAGTATCGGCGCGCTCTGTTTTCCTTTAAAAATGTTTTTACTTCAATTATTAATGAATTTTCCAAAGGTATATATGGAGAAACACTTTAAAGAAATATAGTATGTGTGAACTTTGCCGCCATTCAGTAATTAATTTCGTTTCGATGTTAAGTTCGGTTTGGTGAGGTGAAAATACCTAAATGAGGGTTTATAGTAGACATTGACAGTCTCATTAGGACCCAAGCTATTTTTTATGTGTTGAGTATAAAGTCGTGAGTACACATGATATGCAACATATGTAAATATGTAGCGGCCATAATGTTGTTTGCATGTGCCATCACAAAATACTTGAAGTTTTAAGTCTTATACCTTCAACGAGAACGTTTGTTATACGTGTTTATAGTTATGGAGCAAGTCCAATAGAAAGCGGATTAAGTTAAAATGCGCAAGGCTTTTCCTTCGATAGCACGGTATGGGTGGTACTGTAGGAAGGGCATGAGAAAGTATGGGGTGTGCGTAGGAGATGTAAAAAGATTGATGTCAGTAGACGAAGGAGTTTAGAATTCAATTCTCTCTGGATAATTTCTTTGTAAAAATTATGTGTTCCAATCATATATTTAAAGTATTAATTACTTAACACAGCTTTCAGACTCGTCATCGCAAATGGCAATCACTTTGAAATTGGTTTTAAAAACGACAATAAAAAATTCAATTCTTAAAGCGAATGGAATCCCAGATAAGCTCTCATTCATTTACTTATTTATGTATTTGTTGGTACATTACTTTGCTAATTAAATCCGATACTTTTGTTTTAAGTTGAAAAGAATTTGATATTATATTGAGTCTTGTTGGTTCGATTCATTAAGAATGGAATATTTAAAGAGTTTCCCAATAGGGTTAGACAAGGTGGGCTTGGGTTTCACAAAATAAAACAGAATGTCACTAAAAATTATAATGTATTATTTTATGTACCTATAAAAAAAACAATTAGGCACTAAATTACATTAAAAAAATTAATTGATATATTTTCTAACACTTATGGAAACAAGACTACGCACACTGGGACAGGATACCCTTATAAGTGGCAGAAAAGCGAAAAACGAAACGCGTATTTCGAACTTCCCACAACAGTTTTTTATGAAATCAGGGTCTAATGCATCAATTGACACAATCAACTCAACTAATTACTTACACCGATTCCGATAATAAATATCTTTAGTTAGTGGTTGTGAGAGTGTGTCTGATTGAAAAGTTTATTTTATGTATTTTCATCGTTATTTCTTGGCGTTATTTTAGAAAACTTGAGTTATTAAGCTATGGAACCTTCAACCTCAGGTATGTGACGATATTTTAGCAATATTTAATTTTGATTTAGGCTACATTAAATGTATCAAATCAATCAATACTTTTTTTATACTATAATTTTTTCAACATTTTAAAACAGCTAAGCTTTTAGTTGTGTTCCTAACGGCATTCACATGTATTTATTTTTTCTAAACTACTCATATAATGTCAGCAACCCAAAACTAAAGAAAAAATTTGCTACTTTTTGCTACTTTATGAATTATTGCGCTTTTCGTAGGTTTACTATTTTCCTTTTTTTATGCACTATCATTTATTTTCTTTTAGGAACGGGTTCAAATACATTATTTATTTCAAGAAATGAACTTGTTAGTATAATGCGATGCTCAGAGGAAAGAGATTTCGAAAAACAATTTAATGGTTTGGTTGTTGAACTGCAAAAACGTACAAAATGTGATACAAAAAACGTAATTAATCTAAAGCAGAAGTTATCTAAATTTAAATTCGAATATAGGTCAAGATGGTCAAAACCATGTAGAATTAATGATAAATGTCTTCAGAGATAACGAAAATAGAGATTGAATTAATAAAAAAACTACATATAATTTTGATAGTTGTATCAAGTGGATTTGAAATAGATGTCGAAAAGTATAGGTCCTTTGCACATGCTACAGCCAAATATTTTGTTTCCTTGTACCCGTGGTACAATATGCCTCCAACATTACACAAATTCCTCATTCATGGACCGGAGATTATAACCTCAGTACTTTTGCCAATAGGACAGTTAACGGAGGAATCACAAGAGGCAAGGAACAAAGATTTCAAGAGATACAGGGAGCATAATTCAAGGAAATGTAGCCGAGAGAAATCGAACAGAGATATTTTTATTTATTTTTTGTTGAGTTCAGATCCCTTCATGACGAGCAAACAAAAATCAAAAAAAAGAAATCCTCAGAATCTTCCAAAAGAAGCAATAAATTTATTAAAAGAGCCATCTTGTAATTATGATCGGGAAATGCAAATTCATGATGAAGATGATGATGAAGATCATGATGATGATGCATTGTTATATGTTTAAAGGAGCACAATTATAGTGATACATGTGTAAATAAAGCCTACATGATTTTTTATGTCTGTTTTTCGTTAGTTACTATATGTTTATTCAAAATAAAATTGAATACACATGTATATATAAACATAAAAGAATCCACGTAATCTAAAAAGAATCATATTTGTATTTAGAAGCAATTTAGCTAGAAAACATATTTAATACCAACTAAAAGGGTACCTTGCCCCAGTGTGCGACGATGAAAAATCGAAAATCTTTCCCCCTACATTATACATACACAGTATACTTGTACTCACTTCAGTTTGTATCCTATATATAATATGGTAAGTATAGACACTAATACATTCCATTCCAATAAAATAATTCACTCCCCCAAATGGGAACCGAACTTACAGCAACCACATTTAGAGTCAAACATTATAACACTGCAACACAACGGCCTCTTTTCGTCTCTCCGACTCTCCTCATGCCTTAAAAAATATATTTTCAACATACTTAAAAATAGAAAAATATCAAAAATACATAAAGAGCAATCAAAACACTTTTCATAGGATAAATATTCAAGTATCTACTTTACGGTAACGCCGTGGCAGGGATGAAAGAATAGATTAGGGCGGGTAGTTTACATTTGATAAGGGTTGGGTCGGATTTATTGATATACGTATGTATGTAAACTGTATAATTACATATTATATGTATTTAGGGAATTTGTATCCAAAAGATCAATAATAGTACCAACGTACATTTAAAGAGTGTAAGTAGGTACTTACTAAATGCGGGATACAACATAAGGGTAAAAAAAAGAAAACTTTTTATATCTTCACTTTTTTCCCGCACATAGAAGAGTAGGCAGAAGAAAATTAGGAAGCTAATGTTAAAACACTTCGTTCCTACCAAGACATTCTGTGACCCACTTTCAACTCTTGAATTCTTAATGGTATCTTTGATTGTCGCGATTGTTACACATTTTAAATAAAACAATTTTAACCGGATTGATCGCGTATACTGAATTTTAAACATTTTTAGGTTTTTAAGAGAGGGTCCCAGATGGTAAAAAGTTTCCAACCATCAGCTCTATTGAAATTAGGATGTTTTTGTATTTCAATAGCCTCGCGGATCATTCTAGATATATCTATTCCCCCTAGCGAGTATATGAGGTTTATCAAACCTAATGTAATGGTTGGGTTTATTCGCTGCATGTTCTCACACTGCCGACTTTGATACAAGCCCATTCTTGACATCGGAGATGTGTTTCTTCACCCTAATACCTATGCTTCTCTTTGTTTGACCTATATATAGCCACAGTCACAGTCAAGCTTGTATACACCTACACACTGCAAAGGAATATTACTTTTCACTGATCTCAAGAACTGGCTCACTTGTTAGACTTAAATATAGTCTTAATAGAAGCTCTTCTTAAGATGGTGCCGATCCTGTCTGTAACCCCCTTCACGTATGGTAAAAGTGCTCTCTGCCTCTCAACTGTGGGTGGCTTGTTGGTCTTCTGACAACGCTGGCGAGGAACTGGCAGCTTGTTCTGATGAAGGGCAGTCTTCACCTATCGAAGCTCGTCCCCTACATGTTCAGCGTCGCAGAGGTGGTGGGCTCTCTGAAACAAAGATTTGCCAACGGTAAATAACCGGTAGGGTGGTGGTGAGATTCACCAGGTATCTGGTGTGCGTGGGTTTCCTATATACTGTGTGGCCTATTATGCCATTAGGATTCTTTATGACTAAAACATCAAGGAAAGCTAAAGAATCATTTGCTTGTAATTCTATTGTAAACTGAATATTATTATTTATAGAATTAAGGTGGTTTAATAAGATATAAACATTGTCCGTAGGTAAAATTGCGAATTTCAGTCCACGAACAAAATGCTAAGAATCCCTGACATAAGATGTTGTGTGGCCACGCTGTGGAGAGAACACTTTCGCGACGTGTTGAGCTAATTTGTACGTCGGTGTATCGATTTAGTTCACTATTGGACGAAGAGGTACATCTTTTTTGTGTATTTTTGGTAACCCGTACAACTTTGGACGTTCTACACAGATTTCATTCTTGTTATTATAACTTAGACGCATAGAAAAATGTGGCGTGGAGTTCTGCCACTAAACGCTTATATATCCTAAATTTGGGAGGAAAACGAAGATGGTGAATTACCCTCTAAAATGTATAACAAATAATTTCTCCTTTTACCAATGTCAATTGAAATCAAAGTTGATTGGGTCATTGATAATGATTTATTGTAAAATTGAAATGTGACGCGTGGAGCGAGCAACGTGATGTATGGAGCGTGAAGTATATAGGTCGTGGAGC
>DWMZ01002615.1:0-13849 GCA_018249855.1 Eueides tales michaeli | reverse complement strand
AAAAAAAAAAAAAAAAAAAAAAAATATATATATATATATATATATATATATATATATATATATATATATATATATATATATATATATATATATATATATATATATATATATATATATATATATATATGTACATATCTATTATTTTTTCACTCTGGTAATAAAACAAAGCGCGGCGTTGAGTTCCGCCACTCAATACACAATGCCTCAAATTCGGAAAGTGGGGATCGGAACGGAGTGTCATAACATTAGGTTCCCAAATTCCTTCTGCTTACACTACCGTGTGCGTATTAAAGCGTGTAACTGATAAGCAACTTAAATTGCATATTAAAATTAACTTATAAACTGTTTAATACGCCCCGCTTAGAAGCTTCAAATCCTGTACATAATGACAAAAGTTTAGATCAAATTTGATTATCGTAATGAATGTTGAGGACGGCATCGATTTACTGTCTCAACTTTAATATTGCTTAAATCAAACTTTTATTGTTGGGAAGGGGTGACGCTTATTTTATCTGGTTTTGTAATTTTGATTAATTTCTTTTAGGTTCACGCTGTATTTCCCACTTGGTGGCAGGGTAGGTGGAGGGAACTTGGGAACCTAGTGCTAAGACATTCCAGTCCCATTTAATGATGGGAATGGAATGTCTTAACACTAGGTTCCCTAGTACACGGTTCACGTTGTATCCCGCACCTGGTGGCAAGGGTGGAGGGAGCTTGGGAACCTAGTGTAAAAATATTTCATCCCTGTTCATCTCTTTCCAAGTCTTGTCAAGTGGAGAATAACGCCGGGTTTTACCTTGTATTATCAAAGCGAAGAAATGAAAATATTTCATATTTTATTTCTTGAAGTGGGGCGATTGAACTCACTACCTGTTGCGTCCACAATCATATACGAGCGGAAAATATTTTATAGTTTTATATTTTTAAATAATATTTTTTATTATTATTAAGTTGCATTGCAATATAAAGAATATTGAATTGTTAATTATTAAATAACTTTCTTTATTTCATTCAAAGGAGTCGTATTCTCGTCAACTTTATATATAAAATAAGGTTATACTAGAGTGAACTTGGATTACATGTCATAAAAAAGTTTTATACTACGGTTTCATTGTTAATATTCTTTCTCGAAAAACTTTTACTAGGACTACCAAAGAAATATTTGTCTAAAACTATACTTATTTACGTGCTCTCTTTTTCTCTACTCACTTTTTCTTATTCTTTCAAATCTTTTTGCCATTCTTTCATCACTCCTTAACTTGATGTGTCCAAACCAAATTATAGTTTGTCATTAAAATATAAAAATATATTTAAATTTATATATCATATACATTCACATAGTTTTGAGATCTGATATATTTAATATTTTCTACTTAAATATTTATTTTCATTCCTTTACTGTAGTAACAAAGTTGCGCGGCGTTGAGTTCCGCTCAAGACACCAAGCCCCAAATTCGTCTAAAAATGGGAAACGGAAACAGAACGTAGTATCTTAACACTAGATTTCCATGTTCCCTCTGCCTATCCTGTTTTGAGCGAAATACAGCATGAACCTGAAAAAAAAGAGTACTTTCAAACTATTAATATAAATACAAGTAAGTAGTAACCTCCGTCCATGGTCTTGGTGGCGTACGTGTAGACGGCGGAGGCGGCGCCCGCGTCGTTGGTGGCCGTCACGCGCACCTCGTACCACGCGGCGGGCCGCAGCGCGCCCAGCGCGAACACGCGCGCCGCCGCGACCCCCGCGACCCCCGCGACCCCCGCGACCCCCGCGCCTCCGTAGCCCCATCCCAGGCTCGTGTCCGAGGTCTGGGAGATGTGCGAGTTTTGACTATTGTGTATTTAATTTAATTTCTGATGCTAAAAGAGGGTTATAAGTTTGATCGGTATTTCTGTGGCATCATTTACCCCTGAGTAAACCAATTTTCACTACAGCTTCACGCTGTATCTTAAAAATGGCAAAGTAAGCAAAGGGAATTTAGTATAATAGAGTTAAAATTTGTTATTCTCATTAAAACACCTCTGTAGCCAATGTTAAGTAACGGAGCTCAACGTCACGCTTTGTCTTATTATGAGAACGAAAAAATTAAAATTTTAATATTTAATTTCCTGAAATGGAGATTCGACCCACAACTTATCAAATCAGTAACGTCTATCGTAACGCTGTGATACAAATAGTAAAATACTTAATATTAACATTTATTCCCAAATAGTCCCAAAATTGTTTTATTAAAATTATTAATAACAGTATCGATAACTTGTCAAAATATTTTTAAAATGCCAATCGTTCTGTCTATCCATGTTTCAATCTTATGTTGAAAATTTCTGAATTATTTTATTCCTCTACTTTACAAACAAGAAATAAAAATCTCAAAGGACTTTTTAAAATATTATTAAAATGTTTACAGATATTACTTTTTAATATATTTTTTTCAAGCCTATATCTCTATAACATTTGAATCCACAAACATAATAAATTACAAAAAAATTACAATAAATGAACAAATTTATACATTTTAATTTGATATCTTTTACATCATTTCTATTCTACATATATTTTATTTAACTTTTAAGCCACACTTAAAAAAGAAATATACTTTCCTCGACAATTTTAACAAATTGAAATTTTAACCGTCTTGCAGTTCCCAATAGACATGAATACCAATCCGACAAAAAAAATCTTAAAAACATATAAGCCACAAAAACATATCATTAAATCACAAAAAACTATTATGTTATATAAAATATATATATGAAATCTCACAGCCAAATTCTCGGTGCGATGCCAAAAGCTGCTCCCTAGTGCGCGATACTCCACGTCCCACTTGCACACGTCGCAGCCGCCGTCGTCCCACCCGCCCAGCTGCACGTAGATGTGCGTGGCGTTGCTCCACAGCCAGTCGTTGCTCAGGGGGGAAATCGGGGCTGGCCCACCCGTATATATATATATATATATATATATATATATATATATATATATATATATATATATATATATATGTGTGTGTGTGTGTGTGTTGATAAACATATCCTTAATTACTATAGAACTGGCAATAATCGAATAAATTAAATTACATTTTAAAGCAAAGAACCTAACTAACGTAGATAGATATTAGTACACTAATGTATCTTAAACTTTTGACAAATAGTTTTCTCTTTGACATATCTGAACGCCGCTATTTGTCTTATTTTTAATATCAACCACAACAAAAATATTTATAATTAAACTCTAGTAAATAATAATGACATTTTCCATCACTAACCTCCTCCTAGTGTCATGACATCAACATGTGCGGGCGCCGACGTCCCAACACTGTCGGTGGCCGTCACCCGGATTGAATACTTAGTACCGCATTTTAAACCGGATAAAGAATATTGTTGTATCCCACTTATCCTGCTTTCCCTTGCTGGCCACGCTTCCTGCCATGGCCCGTCCTCCTCTCGCCATGTTAGGTTATAGCCTATTTTTATTGCACATTATTAATATTTTGTTTTTCCTTTTTCGAAAATATATAAAAAAATATCGTAATGAAGTAATGCTTAATCGTACAATCGTTCAACTGTACAAAGATATCTTCTATTTATTTTAAACTTCTTTCCATTTTGATTTTATATCAAAGACATTTCATACTACTGAGATGAAGATTAAATCTATATAAATATTTTAATTCAAGAATTAAATTTAAAACTATTACCATCGTGCGCGATCAAATGTTAATTAAATCAATCAATATAATGTTTATTAATTATTAACTGAAACGTAAATATTTCGCATGTACAATCTGTACAATAAACATTTAAGTTTTTAATTTTATTTTTATTTGACGCTGAATCCCGCACTTAGCAGGGTACAAAGAGAGAGAGAGAGAGAAAGAGAACCTAGTTTTAAGTCACTCCATTTCTCACTGCCTGCCGCATTTCGTGGAGGAACTCAACGTCGAAATTTATGTTTATAATACACAGTATTATTATACATACAATGAATGTGCAATATGCATATAAAAGCTACATATCCAAAGCGACACAAGTGTCACTAAGTGTATCAAACTTATAGTGCAAGCTGTTAGAGCATTAGCATGCAAATGGCTTAGCTTTGGATCTCGTCCAATAGTCTTAGCGTTGAACAAACTTCCTTTAAGTCTATATTGGCTTTACTTGATGGAACTTATCAAGAACAGTTATTTCATGATTTATGTTCTTTCTAGATATATATTAGATAGGAAATGGTAATGTAGTGACATATTACTCTGTTCTCCTCTTTGTGATATGATATAGGTAATGTAAGGTAACCAGCTTACATTATGATATAAATATATAGTGTTGTTGTATGTATGTATGTTCCATATAATTTAAACCAACAATTGTTTTTTAGCTTTATGTTGTATCCTGCACATGGCACGGCGGAGAGAAGCAATTTGGAAAATTAGATCTAAGGCAGATGCGGACACTGGTTGAGCTTAACGCCGCGCTTTGCTTATTTACCAGAGCGGAGAAATAAAAAAATTTCAATTTTCCATTTCCTCCAGTTGGCCCAACCCACAACTGACTGAACAAATATTAAAATTTATTGTGACATACTAAGGTATGTCTCAATGAATTTAAATATTTGTCACTTGTACCAACTTATATATTATTAGATATTTAATGTATATACAAAAATAAGATAAAAATCATAATTACATTAAGATTTTCATCTTATTTTCCTTTTATGTACTGAATATTTAAAATAATAAAATTGTTAACTTAAAATTGACTAATATTCCAACATTCGACAGTATGATATTGGACATTGACAAGAAACAATGTTCACTCTATAGAAAGAACCTAGTGATGAAACACTTCTTTCTCCACTTTCTACCTGAATTGAAGACATTGAGTGCCAAATAATAAAAACGCAGGCACCGGAACGGAGCAAATAATCATTGGAAATCGAACCTGCAACCACTGCATATGCAATTTGTATCTACCTAAGCAATTTGTATAAACAGAAAAAGTACATATTAATTAAAAAAATAAATAAACTTACTTATTCCATACGCTATAGAGTCGTTTGCAGTTTTCACTTCATCCCATTCAACAATAATGGAATCTTTATACGGCGTTGTTCTTAAATTGGGAGGGTCCGGTAACGGTAAAACTTTTACCGAATACACCACTGAATCTGAGCCGTACAGGTTCTTCGCTAAGCACGTGTAGTTACCGCTGAGCGACTGATCTATGCCTATTTGGAAAAAAAGCACATATGTATAGAACGTAGTGTTATGAACTACGCCCAATGTTTAAGACATTGCCTGTTGAATGGCGTAACTCAACACCGAGCTTTTGCTATTACCGGTGCCGAGAAATAAAAATATTTCATTCGTCCAAGTGTGGATTGAAGTCACAATAGTAAATATTAAGATATTATCACATATTAATATTTTTTTATATTACACGTCTATAACCTTAATATAGTTTAAAAATAAATTTATCATTCTATTTGCAAATTTATGTACTCATTTCATAATTGTTTTGTGAAATATCGCTACCAATTAAGAAAATTTACGCGTTAATTTGCGAGATTCGTGTAGTTACTTCAATTTATTTGAAAGCAAAAATATTATACTTTACAAGTGGATTCATGTAATATTTTCAACACAAACCTTTCGTACAGTAATGAAAATAATATAGAAAATTATTTTTAATATAATTGTTTTCTTATATTTTTCACATTTTGTATGGATTTATAATACAAAAACGTATAACTAAAAACGTAAAACAATTTAAGCGGAGCAGGATTTGAACCCGCATCTCTTGGAAGCCGTCCAAGCGCTCTGACCAACTAAGTCATTTGTTCTCACCAAGCTCCGCCGAAATTCTTATACACTTGTTACAACTTATTTATGTTGTTAGCATCTCTATAGGGGGATTTTTACAAATTTCCGCTACCCAAAGACAATTTCTTTAGAATTATCGTTTGACAAGAGAGAATTTTCTACGTAGCTTGGTGAGAATGAATGGCTTAGTTGGTCAGAGCGCTTGGACGGTTTCCAAGAGGTGCGGGTTCAAATCCTACTTTGTTCAAATTTTTATACGTTTTTAAATTTAATATTTTTCTTTCCTAAGAGTGGAAAACACTTTAACAATAGTAAAAATATTGTATGGATTGTTTTTTAATAGATAAAGATAATTATTAAAAGAAATTTTTTACCACTTTATAACTAAAAACATTTTAATAAAACATATATTTATAATCTCATTGATTCCAACCAAAAACATTATTTTTGGTTTATAAAACAGAAAAATTACTATATATTTCTATAGAGAGATTAGATCTTATTTCAAATGGGAATTAAAAGAACTCGTTTCTATTTCATTTTATGTCAAGTCGCTTTTAAGCTCCTTACGTTAACTGAAGGATAAGTCCCAGTGATAAAGATTAAACGCTAAAATTCTATATCTTAATTAAAAATTAGAAAAAAAATAAAATAAAATTATAAATTCAACTAAATATTATTATAAATAAATATGAAAATATTAATTTTTCAATCATATTCGTATTTTTTCAAATTAAATAATAAAAAATCATACAAACAAGATAAATATATTGCAATATATAACCAAAATGAACATAGGATCAAATATCATTAAGAAACATATAATTTACATTTATCATTGCCTGACATCTATGATTTGGCATCTGTCATCATCATCGACTAATCTAGTCAATAATAATAATAATAGATGACTTAATGATAAATTATATAATATACAACAATGCTTTCTCATAAATAATTTTGATTTTACTTAGCTTAACGGTGTATCTCGCGCATGGCAGGGTAGGTAGAGTTGGCACACTAGTGTTAAGACACTCTGTTAGTTTCCGATTTTCCGTCAAATTTGAGGCATTGTATTTTGAGTGGCGGAACTCAACGCCGCGCTTTGCCTTGTTACAAGAGCGAACAAATGAGAAAATTAAATATTTCATTTCCTCGAGAGGGGGATCTAACCCACAACCTATCACATGTTCAGTTACGTTTGTGCCCTTGCGCCATTACAGACCTCTCTCTCTTAATTTTACGTTATATAAAATGACATAATACAACAATTTAGACTAAAGTGTGAAGTAGTTACTTTTGATCAGCAAGCTGTCGTCCTTGTTGCGCGTGAAGCGCGGGTGGTGCGTGATGATGTTGTGGTTGTGGTACCACACGGTGCGCGGCGGCGGCGCGCCCACGCTGCGGCACGCCAGCGGCAGCGCGCGCCGCACCGCCACCGCCACCGCGCCGCCCAGCGACCACACGCCCGCCACCACTGCGCCGCGACCACCGCACCGCACCACACGTGCTCATTAGTCACCATTCAAAACCCTTCATATTAAGCTTCAAAGCTTCAAAAATATTTCACGCTATATCCCGCACTTAGCAGAAATTACATACGAACCTATCATATTATATATATATATATATATATATATATATATATATATATATATATATATATATATATATATATATATATATATATATATATAGCTCAGAGTTCCCTGCTAGACACAACTCAGCGGGATACCACGTAAACTACACGATAAATGAACTGTATAATATATATTTACAAATCCAATCAATACATATTACTAGTAATTGGGGTTACCTCAATGAAAAATACAAACTCTTCTACTTCAAATTAATAATAGAGTAACATCTATTACGTCATGATAATTCAAATTAATATTATAAAGAACAAAGAAGAAATGACTACAAAAATATCTTTGTACATTTAAAGAGGAATTTAGTTTTATTTGACGACTGCTAGTAGCACTGTTATAAAGAAAATATATTATGTGGAAACTGAAGAAATAGAAAGGCAACATTTTTGTGATAAAATTTGTTATTTTTTCTGAGCCCTATCGTGGCGCAGGGGTACAAGTATGTGGGTTCGATCGCCACTCAAGGAAATGAAATATTTTTAATGTTTTCAATTTAAATGTTTAATGTTTTCATTTCTTCGCTGTGATAACAAGGCAAAGCGCGACATTGAGTCCAACCACTCACCTATGCAATACCTAAAATTCAGCAGAAAGTGGGGAACGGAACAAAGAGTTTTAACACTGTGAGTGACTATGTTTTAACAAAGAAATAATTCACACTCCATTATATAACCATTCTTCAGTTCATGCTGTACCTCGCACATGGCAAGGCTAATGAACCTAGTGTTAGGGCACTCTGTTCCGTTTCAAACTTTCCACCGAATTTGAGACATTGCGTGTTGAATGGTGGAACTCGACGCGGCGCTTTGCCTTGTTATCAGAACAAAAAAATAGAAATTTTAAATATTTTCAATTGAAAATATTAAATATTTCCTCTCTCTCTTTCTCTCTCTCTGTCCTTTGCCGATCGAGGATAGAAAGTACACCCTGTCGCGTTTACAGCCACACACTTGCCCCTGCGTCATGACAAACCTAAAATGTCAAAATAATAAAATAACACCAACAAAAATGTCTTAACGACTTAATGACTACAGGTAATAATAAATGGAACCCACTATTACCTCTCTGCGACGGCGTGCCGGTGGCGCGGCGCGTCTCGGGGCCCTCCCCCACGGCGGTGCTGGCCGTCACCCACACGTCGTACTGGCGGCCCTCGTACAGCTCCTTCAGCTCCAGGCTCTGAGTCTGTTCGTACGGCTCTGTATCTGACTCTATGTCTACGCGGTGTATTTGTGGGCCGTCGTTGCTGGTTGGGAAGAAAACTGTATTGTAGTTTTATGATGGTTAACAACGAAACAATGATAACTTCAAATGCCGTATATATTTATATAATATATGTTATGTATGTTCTAGGGTCAATTGCGGACTCGCAATATGACTAAGGATGTTTAATATAAGATTAGAATTTAAATTAAAGCCGCAAAGCGACAATTTAAGCCGGATAATCGTCCAAATATGTCCCAAATTTTAGGGTTGAAAATCGGACATATTGTACATATAGTACGGTCAACGAGTCAAGATTTTTCAATATTACGCATTGTTCACTTAAAAAGAAAATATAGCTGAAGCAGGAATAGTCCTGGAGACCTGTCGCGACGTAGTGGCACAAGCGTGTGACTGTAAGATGGGTTCAATTACAAGGTTCATATTACAAGGTTAATATTTTCAATTTAAATATTCATTGTTTTCATTTCTTTGCCCTGGTAACACAGGAAACCGCGGCGTTGAACTCTGCCACTCGACTCGCAATGCCTCAAATTTGCCGAAAAGTGGGAAACAGTGGTGGAAGGGAGTGTCTTATCGGTAGGTTCCCAAGTTCCACCTACCATTTGCGAAATACAGAGTGAACCTAAAACCCAATAGTCCTAAAATCAAAGCTATCTACAGCTAACTTTAGAGTGGCAACGACTCATCGGCGGTACTGTACCTACAAGTAGGTACACGTGTGGAAATAATGTGACCCCCAGAAGGCTGTGACGCGTATAATTTTACTTTTTTAACGGGAAATTTATGGGTGACCATTGATTTTTATCATTTTACGTATTCAATCATATTTTATTCCATGTTACGTTCAAAATTATTACTCACGATTTTAATTGATGCATAAGTTATATATGGTAAGAGTCAAAGAATTTAAAAAAGTATGGTTTAGTTGTTAAATTTCTTCTATGAGTTGAATTTCTCGCAATCTTTCCGTATTTGGATGGAACTTCAAATAAAAATATATTCATTGCAAATCACGGAAAATATTTGAAAAGATATATAATATAGGGAAAAAATATATAATGGTGCTTATTATTAATCTTTGATATAAAATTTGGTGATATCAATGAAGTATTTTTTTTCTACACGAGGACAAGCTGTTAATTATAATTATCATAAGACCAACTCTACAAATATTTTCAAATCCTTCCATCGTAAAATTTTAAAATTAATTATAATTTTTAATTGGTATGTGATATACACCTTACCCTCTACCTACACTGCCACGAGCGGGATAGAGAGTGAAGCTAAAAAAATCTTTTTAATATTCAGATAATATTATCTAGTGAAATGACACTACGCTCTCCATTATCTAAATATTTAGAAAACCAATCGGTTCATAACTGTTGTTTGTTTTAAATATAAAAAATATAATTTCACTGCTGATAGCATTTAGCATTTCTGATGAACCTTCACACTATATCTTACACATAGCAGGATAGGCAGAAGAAACATGGAAACTTTTGTCTTAACTTTGCGTTTAAATTTAGAAGTACAGTGTGACAAGTGGCGGAACCCAACGTCACACTAAACCTGTAGTAGTAAAAACCTGTCACGTTCACAATTGCATGTCGACACGTCTGCACAATGACCAAACTCTCTATCTTCACCATATTTAATATTAAAATAAATCCCAAACTCAGATTACAACGCACTACCATAGCTATGAATTAAACGTACATTTCTATATCTTTTGATATAATGACATCTGTCCACCTGATGTTATTTTTTAAAAGTTTCATAAATAAAATGTTAATGAACAAACTCCGCAGCAAGAATTATACGTACTTAACTAGCATTTACATAAATTATCGTCTTAAATTTTACGTCGTAATTACTTAGTACTTACGCATCTAAATTGCCTTTAGTTTAGGATGAATGATGAAATTTTGTGTGAATTACAGTAAAAAATATGTTATATTTCAACTTCAGGGATAGTTATGGGGAATCTAGTGTTGCACTGCCATTCGGAGCTTTATGTGTTGTGTAGCGGAGCTCAACGCCGCACTTTGTCTTGTTACTAGAGCGAATTAATGAAATTATTAATTTTTTCATTCCCCCAAGTATTCATCGAATTCATAACCGTCGCATCGATGATCACACGTTTATGCCTTTGCTTCTTGACGGCCTCTAATTTTATCATAAAAACAAAAAGCGTTTTTAATTCTAATTAATATCAACAATATTTTCTTGTAAAATATGGTTATATTATGAAAACCTTACATTGATCTTTTCTTTAAAATAAAAATAGAATAGGTTTATTTTTCATCTTCACACTATATCCCGCACATGACAGGCAGGGGAAACTTGAAAACCTAGTGAAAAGACACTCCTACTTTCCGCCGAATTTAAGGCATTATGAGGATCTCAACGCGGTAGGTTGATTCTTATAAATTAAGTAAGTATCATTAATTTGTACCAAATTTTGATATCTAAGAAACACATACATAAATTATACATTTTTGTGTTTTCTACATTTGAATCTACTATTCCTTATAATTTTATAAATGTAAAAAAATATATAAAGCTTACCTAGCTGTAGGCTTGCAGTACACAGTGTAATGCAGAAGCTTCCCATTCCTCTGTTTCGGTCTCTTCCAACTAACGAGTAGTGTTGAGACAGATTGCGATAGCAACTTAATTTCCGCCGGCGCGTCGGGAACTATACATAGACATATTTCATGTTTTTACTATTTTTAAAGTGTTATTATTGTTAGCATCTCTGATAATTCTAACGAATTGTCTTTGGGTAGCGGAAATTTGTAAAAATCTCCCTACAGAGATGCTAACAACATAAATAAGTTGTAACAAGCGTATAAAAATTTCGACGGAGCTTGATGAGAACGAATGGCTTAGTGATCAAAGCGCTTGGATGGATTCCAAGAGGTGCAGGTTCAAATCCTGCTTCGTTTAAATTTTATATACGTTTTTAAAAATGTTGTATATTTCATGTTTTTTGTAATATAATAACCTAGGGTTAACATAGTGTACTCAGTTCCTAACTTTTAGTAGTGAGATCCAACGTCATGAATTATTTACCAGAAGATTATTACGATATGTGAGAATCGAACTTTTCTTTTAAAATCAGTGTTATATATATAAAATATTTGTTATAATTTTTCATAATTCAATTTTTTCAACAAATATAGTTTAATATTTTACTGATTAACTAGAAATGTTAATATTTATTATAAGTATTATTAAAATATATTAATTTCCCAAATAATAAGTAATAAACATTTTCCGAATAAGCTAATATTTTAATATCACACATATTGCGTATTCTATATATGTCTCAAAAGATCGAGGAAATGAATAACTAAAATACATACTAACTTAAACCTTTAAAGTACCTCCTATATGCATAGGAGGTACTACAGTAAATTACTTATCATAAAACCACTAAAAAAAGCTGTACAGGCTAAAAAAAGTTGTGTGGGAATACACAAAATCAAAAATTTAAACAATAAGCTACAAAACACTCACCATCTTGCAGTGTAGAACAAACAATGGGGAACGAGTACGGCCCCGTCCCGTAGTTAGAGAAGCCGGCCACTTTCACGGTGTAATTTGTGTACTTTACAAGTCCTTGCAATCTGGACTCTGTTACGAGGGACGTGGAGTTCTGCCATTGGCGACCTATTTTTAGATTTTATATATCAAAAATATATATTTTTTTATATAGAAAATAATATGAAAAGATAAAATTCTTACTTAATATTTGTTATTAAATGTATCAAATTGGGTACCTAATGTTAAGACACTGTATTCCATTTCCTATTTTTCGCCAAATTTAAGGCATGACTGTGATGAAATTCAATGCCACTTTTGCTTTGTTACCAGAGCGAAGAAATAAAATCATGATGACTAAGATGTTTTTGAAGAAATTTGTCGTTTACTAAAATTACATATATAGACAGAAGTCTTAAACGGCTTATATTGTTACTCCTTCCGTACATTACTAAGTTTATTCAAAACAAAGTTGAACAAACGCCTCAGCTTGAAATATGTTTCACAATTTAACCCTTAAATTTGTGTGATAGTGAATATTTTTTTCTACTTTACCGAATATTATTGAAAAAGTAACTTAACTTAATAATAAATACATACTGGCTATATAATTTAAATTTAAGTTTACAAATATTTAATCCAGACCTTTACTTCCTTATTTATATTAATATTAAATTTTATTTACTTATTAATGTTTCTATATAAATTGCTAATTCTAAAATATATGAAAATAAATATGCTAAAATATACAAAATAATAATTAAATTTACCTTGAGCAGCATACAAAACGGAATATCCAATGAGAGCCCCGGCCTGCTTATGCGGAGGTATGGGCTGCCAGCTGATACGTAACGCTGTAGAAGTGACCCCCCCACATTCTACTGACGTTGGGCCTTCCTCTGGTGCTATTTTATAAGAGTTTATTTAAAATGAAGTGAAATATCTTATTTATGGACTAGTTGAATAAAATGCGGCGTTAAGTTTTGCTAAATCGAAACATGTCTGAATAGTACAATTTAAATTGGACTTATTATTTGGTAAAAAAGGTCCCACTATGGTTCTTCTCAGTTCAGTTCAGTTCTGATGCAATAACTTTAGAAAATCAGTTGTAAATTGTTTGACGTTCAAAAAATGAAGTATGTAACTTTTTATTTTAAAATAAATATTTGAACTTGAAAATTTTGTATTTGATCCTCTCTGCTTATGTATTATACCCATTTCATCAACACTTCTACTGAATATAGAGTGTCCTTTAACTTATTTAAACTTTTAATAAATTTTGTAAAGAAATAATTTTATAATTGTGTGACACTACTATAACATAAAAAATAAGAACAAATATTATTATTATATAATATCAATTAATTAATAATTCTTATATAAACGCTTCTATAATAATATATGAATAATAGTATATCAATTATTTTTTTAAATTTGAATAAACGTTTCTATTTATTTGTTTCACTTGAACTATACTGAAGCTACACACTGTAAAAAACAAATGTTTACAAGTTTATAGTTGGCCAAACTTTAGGTGGAGTATTGAGAACTTTAGATGTACTCCTGAAAGCTATTGCCTAGTGACTACAACTTTTCTATTTTACAAAG
>DWMZ01002614.1:0-13850 GCA_018249855.1 Eueides tales michaeli | reverse complement strand
TAGAGATTGTGGGTCCGATTCACACTAAAGGAAACTAAATATTTCATATTTTACATTTCTTCCTTCTGGTAATGAAGCAAAGCGCGGCGTTGAGTTCCATCACTGAATACACAATGCTTCGGAAATTCTGTTGAAAGTAGATCGGAATTGCTATAATGGTATAAATTTCACTATAACGATATACTCATTATATACCATATAGTACCTTCTGATGTTAGTCTAATTTAAAATAACGGAAACGCTAAAGGAAATTCAGAGATAGCTCAGTGTAACACGATTCATGCATCATATCTGGAAGTATTCCGTAATAGTGTAATTTGTCATTGTTACAAAAAGATTAAATTGCTACAAGCTTTTGTTATTTCCCTGTACTTTGTAACACAAAGTTATATAAAAAATATTTTTATTGTGTTGTAGTTTTTTTTTTATATAATAATATGTTCATTATAACAAAAACATGTAAAAAAAATGTTATAATAGGCAGAGATTTTACCACGACAATATTTATTATATTTTATAATTATATAATAAGAAACGTGTAAAGGTGTTTTAAACTCAGTTTAATTATCGCAAACTGATAACAATATATCCTAATTATAATTCGTTTTTATTTCCACAAATTAAATGACACTCACTTCACTAAGTATATGTGTACATTATATACATGTTTTAAAAATGTGAAAGCATTACATTATGTCTATAATTAATATATAACTTTTTTACCACAAGGCAAAAGACAATTACGGCCGTGTGTACCGGAAGTATAACAGCTGTTTCTTTTATTTCAGATATTATTAGTAGAGCTCTTCTTAGTGTAGTGGTACAAGACAACGCGATGGTTACAGGTCTGATTTCCACTTAGAGCTATTAAACCATTTTAAGAGACTAAAAATATAATTTATAAGTGATTACCACTCACATATTGTATGAAACTCGCCTTGTTCACGTCAATGATGAACTTTGGCCATCAACTTACTGCAATTGGATAAAAAATACCATTAACTTCAAATTAGGTATTTTTATAAATTTCATTTTTTGTGTTAAAATTTATACTTAAGCAATGTCTGTCAGGAATAGGTTTAATTTTAAATATTCTTTATAAATTCTATTACCAAAAGCTTTATACTTTTACCCTAAAAAAACGCACCATCGTTATTGTTATGTTTTCATTAGAGCTGTTTTTAGGTCGTTATAAAGAGGGAACAACACCGAAAAACACACCGATAAATAAGTATATTTTTGTTCTAAAGAAATCAATTAGGACTGTATATGTAGAGGTCTCTTTGCTGTCAAATTTTCTTTTGATTTACGTCAATGGACAAATATATCTTTTTTTAGATTCACTCTGTATTCCGCTCATAGCGAGGTAGGCAGAGGGAACCTGAATACCTAGTTAAGGAATTCGGTTTTCACTAAGGCACCATTCGGCGTTGGCAATGCTTCAAATGCGGCGAAAAAAAAAACAGTACAAGTGCTGCTTGATTTGTAATTAACAAACTTTTTCCAAATCTAATAATCTGTTAATAATCGCCCTTTGATACGAACACAAATCATTACAAGTATTAATTCGAGCCTAAATGCGATCACACGGCTCGCAGGCTGTTTGCTTCAGATAATAGACGGGTCGACCCGTTAATTAACAAGAAACCTGTGTCGTGGAATTTATGCCTCCGTCTCGATCGAAGTCATGTTTAAATTTCCATAATCCAATTAAACAACTATTGTGAGGACTAGTTTTTTAATAAGTACTGTGAATAATATTTATTTGTATTATAATTTTTTTATTTAGCTTCACTGAACTCCGCATATGTCAGGATAGGCAGAGAGATTCGGAAACTTACCGACGATACAATGTTAGTTCCGCCGATTTTGAGATATTGCGCATAGAAGGGCGATGCTTTATGTTCCCAAAATCTTTGTAAGAAATCAAAATGAACAATATCTTCCCATAGAAATCCAGAAAGTTTTTATTTAAAATGCATTCGTTTCTATCATTTGCCTAAATATGTCTTCTCTTGTAGGCAGGCCGAGCTCCTCTGCTTACGCCTTTGAAAAGTGAGGCAACTTATGAATGTTAATACTGCATGGCTAGTCTACTTTAGCTATTTTCATAGCATATTGTCCTATGGAATATTTTTTTGAGGCAATGTTGCAAATATCGAATCTATATTCATAATTTGGAAATAAGAGTAGTTCAAGCCATTTACAGCATGGGAGCTCGAAAATCCCTTAGACATTTTTTAATGCAAAGGTAAAGCATATTATTAAATTCAAGATTATTACCATGACAAGAATACGTGGAATTAAATGCTGTTGGCTTCCTGAGTGAGTAAGGAAGCTCATTATATTATATATTTACTATAATTAATATTTTAAAAGAGTAACTGTTAAGTTTCTTGGTGTTTCTTTTTAGCAGGTCCTCCTTCCGAGCCGACTGTAGCTTCCTGTAGGACTACACATATTTCTATGTAACTAGACGATTCAAAAGTGCTTGTTTGTCTAAATGGAATAAAAATATTTTAATTTATTGATTAAATATTTTAGCATGGATAAGCAGCAGGAAAAAAAGACGCGAGATCATATACTACTAACATTGAATTTTTATACTTTTTTTTATTCTAACTTTTAAAAATGTTGAAAATAGGAATTGTACTTACAATAAGTAATCATTTATATTTCAGTCAGCTATTTTATTGCCGCTATAAGCTTAATGGAAATTTAATTCGGGGCAGTTTGCATTTAACAAATGAATTAAAATTCGTTTAACTTCTGCTCACATTGCTTTCCCGGCATTTTCTTCTACATTAATGAAATTTTTTTGTCCCTGCGCTATAAAAGACGCTGGATAACAGAAAAAGTAGTACAAACGAATAAAAATAAACATATATCATTTCAGAATTGGATGCCAGTCAAGGCGTAGGGGCAGAAGCTTGTTACTATAAAAGTGACAGGTTGTGGGTTTTTGAAATTGAATAATTATATTTTCATTTTATTCACTCTGGTAGCAAGGAAAAATGCGGTGTTGAGTTCAGGCACTCAACACATAGTGCCTCAAATTCGGCGGAAAATGGGAAGCGGAATGAAGTCCTAATACTGGCATGCCAAGTTCCTATGCCTATATGAATAGCATATACCTACCTACATATATTGCAATATATATGCTATTCATATAAGCATAGAAATTCATCAAAGTGCGAAACATGATGATAGTGGGTTCGATTTGTACTATGAACTACATAATTATATTTAGTTATTTTTTGTGTGTTATCGGATATTTTGTGAGTAGATTTTTTCTTTATTATTGAAAACGATATAAAAAGTGGAAACAAAAATAGTTTATTTTTATTATTTAGTTGAATTCGGTACATAGCAGAGTAGCCAAAGGGGACATGAAAATCTTGTTTAGAAACTCCGTTTCCAATAAGATACTCCCGACGAAAGCCGGAGGTGTTGTGTGTTTAGTGGCAGATTTCAAGGGCAACATAGTGTTGATTTTAGTTTAATTATTTTTTAACTTGGAGCTGTATCCTAAGCATAGCCGAAAATCAGAAAAAAACTTGGCGTTGAGTCCATTTTCCTAGTTCCACTTAAATTTTAAGACATCGCAATGTTAAATAGCCTTAACTGTTTATCGCTATTTTGTTATCAAAAGCTACTTGCGAACAAATTTGAACAAATCATGTAGACTGTTGGACATCAATATGAGTACAGGAATTTTCAACATTTTTTATTATGCCCAAAGCCGAAAATTTGCTTTCCAACTGTTCATTATGAAACGGTAATTCTTTTAAAGCTCAGTTAATTTGAAGTTATGTCGTAAAAACTTGGGTGCGACAAAACCCACCACCACAGTCCACCGTTATTCATATCAGTAAGTAAGTAAATAATTGTGTACTTCAAGAGGGCGACTCCGCGGGTCACAAGTTATTCATAAATGTATTTCTACATATAATTTGTAAAAAGAAAATAATAGTATAGACGTTCTGACAAACTTAAAACACCAAATTCTAATGAAAATACTTACTGTAAAACATAATATTTTCTTTTTAAAAATAATTACTATTAATATTTTTTTTTCGTAATAATTTCGTACAGTATTACTAATAAACCAGCATTTGAGTATAACTTATATTCATTTCTAGTTCATATTCTACTAATTTCAGCTATTAAATTGAATTATGAGAATCCGAACATGACGAGGCCTTGTTCATATGAGCATATAAATGCGTATAAATTACGGCAATTCTTGTTATATTCTTTTTATATTAATGTATGATACAGGTTATATAATATTAGTCTGTGCAAATCGGGGTAAGTGCAAGATACAGTGTGAAGTTGAAAATAATATATACTTATTGATTTACAATAAAGGGTATTAGACTGTTAACAGACGATCGAACTTGGTACGGCCGCACTACAAACTTGGTCCGCCATCGGACTATATTCGATCATGTGGCGCATGGTGCGCCGGTCATAATTATTATTAACATCGATAGGGCTGCTTCGGAGCGACAGCACATCGAACGCGGATCGGACCGCACCGGTTACTATTAGGTCATCGTAAGCGGTACACGTCGTAACGAATATGAGTTAGGGATGCTAAGACGACAACATTGTGTCCGATAAGAAAGCGTTAAGGAATTAACGTTGGAGATATATAAAGACTTGTCTCATTACTCATATTTTGTACGCAAGGATCGTTACCAGAAATTTAAAAAAAATGACATTTAAATGACATAAGTTATGCTTTAACTCCATGGGTTGAGAACTATAAAATGAGTATTTAATTTACTTATGCAAAAAATCTAGATTACAGTAGCTTCAAAAAGTTCAACAAAGAGGAATTTATGAAAAGTTTAAGTCAGATACACTGGGATAGTGTGTTTAATGCTTCTATTATTACTATTGACAAAATTTAGTTCTATATTAATTGAATTCTTTGACGTGTTTGCCTCATTTAGACCCGGTAAACTTTAGCATATCTCCTCTCCTTGGCTTACTGAGGATATAAAAAAGCCCATGGCAAAAAGAAACTCTGCTAAGTCGAAATACAAAATAAATTCCTCTGAAGAAAACCTAATAAGGTACAAAATACTACAGAAGCGATCCAGTAAGACTGAGATGCACAACGTAAATTTATTCATTCCGCTTACAAAAATAACAATTCCGTCCAAGTGTTAAATTAAAAATGTTTACAGGAAAGAGCTAAAGTTCGTGAAAATATAGATCTTGGTGTAATCAACTGACTCTTTACAAATCCCCGACCTCCAGTATCTCCTGTTCTCTTCCTTTTTATTTCACTCCTGTTTCCATGGATGACGTGAAGAAGTATGTGCTGGCCATGCCATAAACCCGATGATATTGGTAGTTATCAAATTAGTCGTAAAATGTTTCAATTAACTTTAAGCCCTGAGCTTCCTGTCCTATGCCACATCTTTAACTATTCCCTTTCCTCAAGTTATTTTCCTTGTATCGGGCACCAAGAAACAGTCATTCCTCTTCAAAAAGTATCCAATTCTTTATCCTTTACTTTTTCTTTATTCTCTCATTTCTATCTAAAGTTTTAGTCAGTCCGTATGGTAAGTCGGCGTTTATAAATTTGTAAGGCGGCATCACGTTAGTAAATGCAAGTAAAATTAATAATAATTATTAAGAGCCGTATTAAGAGCCGTGTGATTCCGGTTAGCCGTGTGATTCCGGCTTAGAATAGGATCACCCTAGTACTGATGGTGTCGTAAGAGGCGACTAAAGTACGAGTGGAAGAGTCACGTTGTCAACAATGGCAACACGCATGGGCAGACTCGACCGGATTGTTACCAGCCCCGGCATTTAAAACCGGCGTTAAGTAGTGGCTTTGGTCACTGCGTTTCGCATTGGGTAATGCCGGACCCCGGTGCCCATACACCTTATAGATCGGCAACGCTCCTGTAGCTCCTCTGGTGCTGCACGGAGCCGTGGGCGGTGGTGATCACTTACCATCAGGTGACCCGCGCGCTCGTTTGCCGTTTCTTTCCCATAAAAAAAAAATAAGAGCATTTGAATGTAATATTAGAGTAACTATTGTACAATAGTATTTTTGGCATGAATTCAAAATAGCGATAAGCTATAAATAAACAATTTTACGTTACATAAATTGCGTATAATAACAAGAAAACTGTAAATTTATGCAGTTTTCATGGCAATACCTCATGTCGCCTGCGTTTTTTTCTCCAGACGTTAAATGAGAGTTGTTATAAATATGGCCTGTGTTTCTTTGTCTGTCAGTCGCAACGTAGCTCTTGAGTGCATGAACTGATTTGAGAATGTTCTATTTATTCGAAAGCCTTTAAAAACATTTTAAAAGTTACATGGACTATACCGAGATGAAATAGTCTTCTTTTGGGTGAAAAGTTTTTTAAAATTTATAATTTTGTTGTTTACTTGGTACTTAGCTCGCAACAAATTTTGTTTGGACATTTAAAATTAGATTTAATTTAAGATACTTTTGATAATTTTCTAATAAGTAAAAGTCAAATTTATTTAATCAAATCTAAATATAAAGATTTAAATAAATAAATGTGACTTTTAAAAAGTGACAGTAAAAAAAACAATATTTTTTAAGAGATTCTTTGACAAATCCCGTTTTATAACATGTATAGCGACATTAATATTACCTTATTTGGTTACTATGGGGCTCCGCCCCCTGCTCGCTCGCTCGCTGCTCGCTTCGCTCGCCAGCCCCTGGCGGCAGTAAAGCAGAATTTGGAAGAGATTTTCAGAATAAAATGTCAAAACCGGTATCAGAAGCATTTTACGACGGAAAAGGTTCGTTTGGCTATCAAACTAGCCATTGCCAAGCCCGAGTTTCGATTTACTCACGTCGTTTGACAAGGACACTTGGTTCTATTCATCTATCTATACACTCGAGGAAATTAATGATTTAATCCTCCTATCCTGAGTCAAAGCACGATATTGAGTTATTATACGCGAGGAACCTGGTTAAGAAACTTAATTCAAAATGTGTAAAACATCTTATGAAGTCTATCTAGTTAAACACTGTTTAAAGACAAAATCTCTTAAATAGATAATGTGCGATATGTTAGATAGGCCTGTAATGGTGCAGCGGCACAAGCGTGTGACTGCAACCGACAGGTTGTGGGTTCGAATGTGGGTCCCACTCGAGGAAAAGAAATATTTAATTTTTTCATTTCTTCGCTTTCGTAATAAGTCAAAACGCGGCGTTTAGTTCCACCACTCAACTCGCAATACCTCAAATTAAAGCGAAGTTCACTAAGTTCGCAAGTGCGGAATGTGCAGGACACAGAATGAAGCTTAAAAAAAACTATATTTTTTTAGCGTCATGCTACTAAGACCTAGTGTTAAGACGCTCTGTTCACGTTAAGATACTTCCTTTTCACTTTTACCACCGAATTCTGGAGGTATTAAGTGTTAAGTAGCAGAACCTAACGCCGCGCTTTGCGTTGACACAGCAAGAAAATAAATATTTCATTCTCTCAAGTACGACAGTCGTAGGAGCTACGACTAACGCGCTTAAAGCCGCACGCTAGTGCTCCTGTGCCAGTTTCAAAATATAGAAATCAGAATATTAAGATGACATCTATTTAATATTACAAATCGGAAGGATTAGTTTGGTTGATCGCGACAATCGCAAGTATAAGTATGTTGACGTAGCTTGATGGAAATATATGGCTTAGTAGATCAGAGCCGTCAGGACGGTCTGCATCTGCTACGTTGAATCTTTTTATACATTTTCCAAACATATATTTTATCTTCCTTCGTGTGACTTTAAATATATAAAAAAAAAATTCGCCGTATCCCACTGTAGCTATGGCCCGAGTTACCGGGCTCTCATGTGTCTTACACAGCTCCTAGTTATGTCACTTACACCACACAGGCGGAGCCGCATGTAAAAGCAACTTTAAAAATAAAAACTCAGAATTTCGCTATAAGACTTTTTGAATTTTTTCACCAACGCTTTGAAATATTAAAATACTAAGGTACTATATATGAAATTTCTTATATTGTTGTAACAAAGTAAAGCGTGGCGTTAAGTCCTGCCTTGTGTTAAGGCTAGGTTCTCAAATGGTCTCTGTCTACCCTGACACGAGTGGAGTAGAGTGTATTGGCAAAAACGTTAATTGTAAAAAAGTTTTTTATATATCAAAGTATATAGAGTGAACCTAGGAACCTCTCGTTAAAACGCCCCGCTCTCCATTAAGACACTCCCATTTCTCACTTCCTGCCGAATATTTGAGACATAGCATGATGTGAGTTGCGGAACTCAATACCAATTCTTCTCGGAATTTCTAAGCCTCTCAAAGGATTTTAAGAATATAAGTCGTTATCTTTTTGATTAAAAAACATATTAACACCATCTATCTGATATATTATGATATATTAATAATCTCTCTCCACCTAGAGAGGCGCATAAAACTATAAACCATTTTTATGTGGATTATAAAAAAAATATATAATATTTTTACTATAAATGAACAATTTTAGCTTTGAATCAAAAATGTGTCACTTGTTTATATTTGCATTAAATTAAGCACTCTCTTATCACTTTACAACAGTCCCCAATAAAAAGTGAGACTACGATAAATATCAACTAAAAGAATCTAAATATAGAAAAAAATATTAAAAATGTAGTAGATTTTTTTTTTGTATAATTTTATTATTTTTTATTTTATCTACATGTGCGCACAAGCAAGTTCGAACTTTTTAAATTTTATTTATCTTCCCCTAAAAGAAACGCTATAATAAAAAGAATAAAAACAATCGTATTCTTTAGGAAAATATTCTCAAAAGGAGGGTCCGATAAGTATTTTTTCAATGTTATAGAGTTTATACTACTTGACCTTAAATCAAATGCGTATTTAGGAAAGTTTTTGTTTACAACAAAATAACATTTTTTTTCCAATTTCACGCGGTATACAGATACCGCATATGATAAGGTAGGAAGATGAAACGTGGAAACGTAGTGTTTAGACACTGCGTTCCTTACTTTACGCCGAATTTAAGGTATTGCGTGTTGAGTGGCGTAACTGAGCGCCGCGCAAATAAATGAAAATTAAAAAAAAATTTACATCCTCGTTTAAGGTTTGCACCTGTGGCATTCACAATCGCCCTCTTGTTTCCAACGCTACAATATTTCTATGATCACATAAAATGGTTATGATATATGTTATCACCATTTATACTGGACATATTTTAATAACAAATAATTTCCATTGATACCTTTATATTATAACAAAATTTCAGTTAATTTGCTGTACGTATATATAATGCGATGCAAATATTCTTTGGCGATAGTAAAACCGGACGCATAGTTTGTGAATACGCATTGAATACAAAGCTAGAAGCTTCCCAACTTCTTACGTACCGCTGAATAAGACCGAGTACAGTACATCAGAAACCGCTGCAGAGGCGATTGTCCTTATCGCATATTTGTTTCGATTATTTATTTGACAAATATAAGATATATATGGTGGACGTTGTTCAGGTTGGACTCTAATATTACAGAAATATATCCATGCGTTGACCGTGGTAAGGGTTATCGTGGTGCGTACGCCTTGTTTATCTTGTTCGATCGCGTTAAAGATTAAGGGCCAATATCCATCCGAGTAATATTTTCACTTTCCTCTCTCTGGCAAAGCGCGGCGTTGAATTCAACCACTTAATACGCAATGTCTCACTGCGGCAGAAAATAGGGAGCGAGAGTATTTTAAACAAAATGGAACGTCCTAACATTAGATTTCTTGATTCCTTCTTCTAACCTATGTGTAGAATATAGGGAGAAAAACGAGAAAAAATATATGTACGAGTAATCCGTTCTTTTTGGAGTCGTTGCTATTTTGGGTACTTTTTAATAAAATACTGTTTATTGACATTTAATTCTGAACATTTTTAAAGAGGACTTACTTAGTAACGATACTCACTTCATTAATAAAATTAAGATTTGGATTTGAATTTCATTAAGACTATTTAAATGTTATGGTGTAAACAAGCAATTTCATTTTGTATCTTTTTCATATTAGAATATTTTTTGTCAAAGTTTTTGTTGTTTCTTTGTTTCTTTGTTTTTATCCAATTTTTTCTGACAATCAAAGTAAGTTGCGACGTTGAGTTTCCCTACTCAAACCGCAATGCTTCTAATTCTGTGTAGAGTGGGAACTGTCTTAATGGGAACGAAGTGCATTATTACTAAGATCTCAATTTCTCTCGGCCGCCCCTACCATGTGCGGGACACAGCATGTACAATAGCGGAGTTCGAGTAAAATGATTATTTTGACACATAAAAAATCTGTTTTATGTGTCTGTCTGCGGTTGTGTAGCTCTTCTTAATACATTCTCTAATGTAAAGTTATTTTTTTAAGTTTAGATATGGCTAAGTAAAATACTCTGCGGTCTTTTCCATAAATAGATAAAGAAAAAAAAGTAAGTTGCTTGATTACTGCTAATATAGCAAGCAGTTTTTTTGCTGTTAGATAACTTTATATATGAAATTCTTAGCACTGATTGCAACAACAGCCTTGTGACTTCCTTTTGTTCTATATTTGTTACAAATTGTCAATTTTTTTTTGTGACAAATGTATTTTATAAAATCATGAAACAGATTCTGTGCGTTCATGGAAGTCGACGAACAGTATGAATAAACATTTAAGTATTCAATAAAATATGTGTTTTCTCCTTAAGAAATAAGAGCAAAAGTGGAAACTGTACGCTTTGTACAAATTATAGAGTAAAACTCGCACTCGCGTTCTTACTGTCGGTTGTAGTTATAAAGTAGTCCATTCCTTGCATCGTCCGTTCGCTCCACGACGTGTCTCAAGACGATCGCACTGTTATTACCGAAACAAATCGTCTGTCTGCACCGATAATTGTGTTGCACAATTCAAAGTTACGGATTCAATCTTGTTTAAAGATAATAAAGAATATTTTCATTTCTCCACTCTACGAACGAGGCGAGGTATTAAGTTCCGTCATTCAACACGCGGCACCTCAAGAATTCGGCAGAAAGTAGAGAACTGAAGCGTCATAACACTAGATAGTCCTAAGTTAGTTCTGCCTACCCTGCTATGTGCGGGCTCAGTGTCAAGCTATATAAAAGTTCATAATTATGACTATGAGTAAGTATTTGGTGGTCTGACGACGTGGTTTAACGGCCTTGTCCACAACGGTGGAATACATTTTTTTCAGGTTCGCGCCACATCTTGTACTTAGCGGGATATGCAGAGAGAATATAAGAACATTCAGACGATTACATAACAAATATAAACTCATAATTACATAAATAAAATTAATTATTTATTTATTTGAGATTAACAAGTTTCAGGACGACAAATAGGGTGTTAAGCAGAAAGGAAAGCCCATGATAGATGTCTCCGTGACTCGCACGTCTGTGATAGCTAAGGCGCTAATTGCGCGTATGATGTCATAATCGATAAGTATCAACGTATAATGTAATCCTTATAAACTGCGTATGGCTTTGAATAAAAACGATAACTTTTTTTATTAGTTTTAAACTGTCTTTAACCTGCGCAAAGCAGCATATGCCTAAGAAACCTTATATAATATGCTCGGTTTGAACATACTCATAATTTACATACACGAAGATATTTTATAGCAGCTGAGAACCTAGCGTTAAAACATTCCGTTTTCATTAAGATACTTTTACTCTCTACTTTGCACTGTGCCTTCGAGGCATTGCGTGTTAAATATATATTTTTTTTAAAAAATATTCTATTTTAGCTACTAGCGAATAAAGGTTGAAATTGTCCTATAATCTTCTACATATGTCAAATAATAATAATCTATAGAGGTTGTATAAAGAAAATACGACAGTTACAGGTTCTATTCTCTCTAAATGAATTACTTTCATTTCTTCTCTGTGGTAACAAAACAAAAAGCAGAGTTGAGTTCCGTCGCTCAATGTTACGAGAATAATGTAATAAACCAGTAGAAGATTGGCCCAGGATATATAAAAGAATAAAATTACGATGATATTGCAGGAAAATCACATGAAAAGCAAAAAGAATATCTGTAACAAGTCATAAGATTTCCTACATTCACTCTAAAAAGCATCGCATATAACTTGTATCTGCTGTATGAAGTACGACAATATTTGCCCGCAGCTCATTACTGGCCCTTGTTATTTTTTTTTCTTGCATTACTTTGATATGTTGGTTTTTACTATTAAAATAATACCTCACACCGTATTATACACAAATGAATATTAGAAAAGCAGTAAATGTGTGATTTTGATCAATTCTTCTAATATTCTATAATATATTCAAATACAAGTCTGGAATATCCCACGTTGGTGTAAAGTTCAATATGCATAATGTCCACACTCGCTGTAGATGCTTCGTATATTCGCACTATAAATTATTCAATTGGCTCCAAGCGGAGCTGCAGGCTGAGTTATAAAACAAGGCACTAGGGTACGTACGATGATATATTATCATTAATGGTAGTTCATTCTTTAATAAACGTTAAGA
Source organism: Eueides tales michaeli (assembly GCA_018249855.1). Taxonomy (NCBI): domain Eukaryota; kingdom Metazoa; phylum Arthropoda; class Insecta; order Lepidoptera; family Nymphalidae; genus Eueides; species Eueides tales. The sequence goes on along the minus strand of DWMZ01002614.1, from coordinate 1,350 downwards.
AGAATTTGGTATGAAAGGTTTAGATTCAATTATAGTTAATTTATTGTTACTATTGTGATATTTCTTGTACGAGGTATCTGCATTTGAATCTTCAAATAAAATAGAGCACGATTTCGTCATTTTTGGAATGTTTCGTACTCAAAAACCTAATGTCAAGACACTCCACTTCTTTCCCTACTTTCCACCGAATGTTAGGCATTGCGTGTTGAGTGATGGAACTCAACGCCGCACTTGTCTTTGTAGCGGGGCAAAGAAAAGAAATCTTGAAATATTTAATTTGAAAATATTATTGCGGATACGCGGATGGAACCCAAAAAGTAAAACTTCTTATTCTTCTAGGAGTTTTTTTTATTTATAAATAGATTTAACTTTATATTTTTCTGACAATTTTCTAATTTTTTCATTGCATTGTTATTGCAAGGTCTTTTTCGATCAATCTTAATTTGCAGGAACTCGTTCAGTTCAAAAATATGATATACACTGACACGTCAAGCTAAATAAAAGCTTGTTATAGACTATAAATCGGCTTGGCATAATGTATACACAAGACAAAAACAAGATCAGTGCTGCAGAAACAATATTGTATTTAACATTTTGTCTATAATTTCATATAAACAAAATCTAAAACAATGGTCAAGGAAATAACAACACGGAATAATCTTTAATTAAAACAATCCACCGTTTATATAACTTGTGGTCTTCGAGAACTTTTATAAAACTGCGAGGATGAACTTATTTTATAGTTTACTTTGTACTTATCTTTTTAAAATCTTATGATATCTATGTTTTCAATGACTATTAGACAATTGATGAATATAAAACATTGTCTTTATTTAAAAACAAAACAGTAATCCTTAGTTTATTAAAACAAAGTGACTGTAAATACGACAAGATATACGTTCGATCGTGTTTCGAGGAAGTGAATATTTTCACTTCTTCGCTCCAGTAACAACGCAACGCGCAGCTATAAGTCCTGCCACTCAACACACTACGTCTCTATCTTTGTATGTACTAGGATCTTTTATTACCTTCCCACAGCGTGAAGCTGAAAAATAAAGATAAGAATAATTACAAAATACATTATAATAGAACAGTACATCATTTTCACTTAAAACGTAGAATAAAATAATAATGTATATTATTAAGAAATATCCGGAAGTACACACCACTACCTAGATCACAGGTTACAGATCACAGTAAGTTAGTGATTTTTGTGTTTATACGAGTATATAGGTAGCAAAAGAAGCAGGATATGTGTATAGAAGTAGTTGTTTGCGGCCACACTGTAGTTACAGGCTCTCAGAAGGAACATTACTTGCGCAGGTTTCCATATGGCCGCCTCTGAGCTCG
>DWMZ01002613.1:0-13852 GCA_018249855.1 Eueides tales michaeli | reverse complement strand
TATATATATATATATATATATATATATATATATATATATATATATATATATATATATATATATATATATATATATATATATATATATATATATATATATATATATATATATATATATATATAAGATGAAATCAAAGTCATTTATTTCATAACAAGACAAGCACATCAAATTTATATTATTTTAGTAAAGTGAAAAAAGAACGGCCTGCACCATACTGAGAGACATTCTAGTAATTAATCTTCTTTAGAGTATGGACGTATTCACACGTACCATAGGTTATATTAATATAAATAGATATACAAAACATTTCCGCTTCTGACTGACTTACACTACGCAGCGTAGAACACCGTAAAAAATCAAATAGCTTAAGTAAACGATGTTGTGGGCTACAACTCGTGTAGTTTTTTTAAGGTTCACGCGTATCCCACTCATTGTAGAGTAAGTGGAAGCCAAGTGTCAAAACATTCCGTTTCTATTAAAACACTACAGTTACCTACCGAATTCTTGAATTTCGAATTCTTGAATAAACGCGGCGTTAAGTTCCCTTATTCACCACACAATGCCCCAATATAAGTGGGTAAAAAGAAGTCTTAATAGGGTGAAGTGTGTTAACATTTGGTTCCCAAGTTCCCTCTGCCCACCTTGCCACATGCGAGATACAGCGTGAAAATGAAAAAAAAACTTATCAATGTCACACCATTTTATACATATCAAATTATATTTAGAATTTGCAGCAAAATTTATAGAACTAATATTGCGATTCTCGATTTCAAAAGACAAGAAAACGATCTCGTTTAGCTATTTGAAACTAAACAATTTATTGCACTATAATATAGTAGACACTGGATGAGAAAAGCAGAGGACCGAACAACGTGGCGCTCTCTGGGGGAGGCCTATGTCCAGCAGTGGACCGTCATAGGCTGATGATGATGATGATGATGATGATGATAATATAATATAAATATTGAATGTTTCCATTTCTTCGCTCTGATAAAAAGACAAGCCGCGACGTTAAGTTTTGCCACTTGACACGCAATACATGAAATTCGGTGAAAAATAGGGAACGTAACGGAATGTCTTAACACTAGGTTCCCAAGTTCCCTCTGCGTACCCTGCCATGTGCGGGTTACAGCGTGAAGCTTAGCGAGTGAAACAAGAACATTCCCGATTTCATATTATCCACTTACAATTACGTAATCTTCATACATAGCTGAGGAGACTATAGATATATATATATATATATATATATATATATATATATATATATATATATATATATATATATATATATATATATATATATATGTATGTATATAAGATGATTTATATAAGATGAAATCAAAGTCATTTATTTCATAACAAGACAAGCACATCAAATTAATATTATTTTAGTAAAGTGAAAAAAGAACGGCCTGCACCATACTGAGAGACATTCTAGTAATTAATCTTCTTTAGAGTATGGACGTATTAACACGCATTATAGGTTATATTAATCTAAATAGATATATAAAACATTTCCGCTACTGAGTGATACTACACCACGCGGCGTAGAGCACTGTAAAAAATCAAACAGCTTAAGTAAACGAATTTGTGGGCTACAACTTGGTTTTTTTAAGGTTCACGCGTATCCCACTCATTGTAGAGTAAGTGGAAGCCAAGTGTCAAAATATTCCGTTTCTATTAAAACACTACAGTTACCTACCGAATTCTTGAATTTCGAATTCTTGAATAAGCGCGGCGTTAAGTTCCCTTATTCACCACACAATGCCCCAATATAAGTGGGTAAAAAGAAGTCTTAATGGGGTGAAGTGTGTTAACATTTGGTTCCCAAGTTCCCACCTTGCCACATGCGAGATACAGCGTAAAAAAGTAAAAAAAAACCTATCAATATCACACCATTTTATACATATCAAATTATATTTAGAATTTGCAGCTAAAGTTGTAGAACTAATATTGCGATTCTCGATTTCAAAAGACAAGAAAACGATCTCGTTTAGCTATTTGAAACTAAACAATTTATTGCACTATTATATAGTAGACACTGGATGAGAAAAGCAGAGGACCGAACAACGTGGCGCGCTCTAGGGGAGGCCTATGTCCAGCAATAGACCGTCATAAGCTGATGATGATGATGATGATGATGATGATAATATAATATAAATATTTAATGTTTCCATTTCTTCACTCTGATAAAAAGACAAGCCGCGACGTTAAGTTTTGCCATTTGACACGCAATACATGAAATTCGGTGAAAAGTAGGGAACGTAAATGTCTTAACACTAGGTTCCCAAGTTCCCTCTGCCTACCCTGCCATGTGCGGGTTACAGCGTGAAGCTTAGCGTGTGAAACGAGAATATTCCCGACTTCATATTATCCACTTACAATTACGTAATCTTCATATACAGCTGAGGAGGCTCTAAGAGGGCTCTACAGACGAGAGAGGATCGATATACTATTTCGGGCTTAACGCCAAGTGTTATTAAACCTATTAACTTGAGAGAAGGTAACAAGTGAAGTGATAAAGCACTACATTCTTTTCTATTCGAAAGGTGGAAATCTACATTTCTCCGTTTTTAAGAGCAGGGTGAGTTTATTAAAATATAATTTATATATACACTACATCGGTGGCCCAAATTTATGTCTCCTAATAAATTTATTTGTATTCTTTACGTGTACACTGTATAGATCATGGAAGATTGCTAAATTAAAATATTTACGAGTGATTTCAATGTCTTTTTTTTAAAAGAAATCCACATAAAAAAATAAATGAAGCAAAAAAAAAACGGCCATATTGCGAATTCCTTACGTTTGATATATACCCATACAATGGACTCTTAAATATGTGTTTTATGTCGCATTTCCACCGCGTAACGGAAATATATCATCCGTGAACATTTCGACTGTTTAACTATCACGGTTCAAGAAATACAGAATGAAAAGATAATAATATCCTGTTTTACCATTTTGATACGGAACCCTAAAAATATATGTGAGGGGGGTCGAGCTCAACACGCAATGCCTCAAATTCGGCGGAAAGTGAGGAACGGAAGTGGAACGGAGTGTCTTAACACTAGGTTCCCGGGTTCCCTCTGTCTACTCTGTCTTGTGCGTGTGGATAAAACCTATGAATTTATTATTTTTATACAGATTGAGCCAAAGCCGGCAACTAATATTCTTATATAGTCCATTGATTTAGAACTTTACAAAGTATTTCCTGGACGGTTACTCGAGCAAAAAGCAAAAAATGGCCGGAAACAGCTATAAGGAAAAAATGAAAAACACTTTACCATTTCTTAGAAAAGTTCAGTGTTTCAAGTAACACATATAAATCTTGTGTAATAAATGTGAGAAACTCTTTTATCGACTTCTTCGATATTACTTTTAAAATTAATGCTTAAAGAAGAGGTCACTAAATCAAGGAATTATTAAAAATAAGATATGTCCCACTTAGTTTCTCGCACCTGTTCTTTTTAGGTCTGAGGCAGTAGCTACAGTGAATCGATGGTAAATTGTTTGGCGTTCAAAAAATCGAGCTTGTAACTTTGTATTTTTGAATAAAATATTTGAATTTGAGTTATAAAAAAATGTCATTTTCTCGCTTTTGTAAGGCAAAGCGTATAGTTAATTTCCGCCTACATGAATAATTATTTTATAGTTTTTTCTCAATTTTAAAACTTTCTCATTGAGCGTTTATTCCAGATAAAATGGCAAAAAGCAATTTATAACCATACTAACTGCATTTATTTCAAATGATATCGAGCGCGTGATGCTTGTGTTGCGTGAATGTGTTTTCATTTTTATTTTTCACGCTTTAACCCGCGTATCCGCTGTACGCCGCGGGATAGAACACTTAACATTAAGACAATCCCCTCCTCCCGTTTCCGCCTGAATTCATTTTGATAGTCCACTGGCAATATTTCATGACTTGAACGAGCAAACATCCCTAATGCTTAAGAAAAAATAAGGGCTTTCGAATTAGGACAAAAAGATATCAATGTCCTCTGCATTTTCTTATTGCTAGCAACCAGCACGCTACTTTGCCTGATTTTAATACACTATTTTGTTTAGTAACCTCAATTACTTTCTTGTTCTGATAAAAAAAAGTCGCTATTAAGACAATATCTGTACAATGAAAAATAAAATTTGAGCTAAATTAATAAAAAAAAAATGTCGAACCAAATATTTTAAATTGACGCAACCTTTTTATTTATCAATCGATTTAAATAAAACAGACAATAAATGTTAAAAAAGGTTGCCATAATATGATATTGAAAATTGCATTTAAATTTGAGGCCTGTCGTGGCGCAGCGGCACAAGCGTGTGACTGTAACCGACAGGTTCTGGGTTCGATCTCCTCTGGTAATAAGGCAAAGCGCGGCGTTGAATTCCGCCACTCAACACGCAATGCCTCAAATTCGGCGGAAAGTGGGGAACGGAAGTGGAATGGAGTGTCTTTACACTAGGTTCCCTGGTTCCCTCTGCCTACCCACCACAGTGTGGAGCTAAGAAGAGAAATTTAAATCTGGTTAGCTGTTTCTGAGATTAGCGCATACAAGCGCATAGACATACTGAAATAACGTATTGATGTTTTTTTAATATATCTTCTGTGTACAGACAGTGATCAGTCACATATTTATTATAAGTATAGATTCATACAGACAAATAGATACTTTCGTATCATAAATTTCACTTAAATATATCTAAAAAAGAAACAGAATAGAGGCTTAAATTTGTGTTTTTATTAAAATTTCATAAATATAATATGGCTTCACGCTGTATCCCGCTCAAGGCAGGGTAGGCAGAGGGAACCCGGGAACCTAGTATTAGGACACTCCGTTCCACTTCCGTTCCCCACTTTCCGCCGATTTTGAGTCATTGTTGAGTAGCAGAACTCAGAATTTGAAATTATAATTATTGTGGTCTGACAACTTCCAATAGTATACAGCATTCATGGCTTTGCTTACTCTCTAAGCTGATTTAACTTGCACATATGTATTAAGCTAAAACGAAAAAGGATTATAGTATAGAATTAATTTCATATCAATGTCTTAATTTCCGCGGAAAGTGGGGAACGAAACGGAGTGTTTTAACTCTAACTTCTTAGGAACCTAGTGGTAAAACTTAGGTTCCCTATCCTTACCCTCCTAAGTGCGGGATAAAACGTGAAGCGTAGTGAAGGAGTGAGAATCATTAATGTTCTATTATATTTTTAGATTTGACTATTATTAACATAATTAATTTCTTAATAAAATCAAATATGTAAATGCTTACTAAATTTAAAAACGTATAAAAATTTGGACGAAGCAGGATTTGAACCTGCGCCTCTTGAAAACCGTTCAAGCGCTCTGACCACTAAGCCATCCGTCCGCCGCCATCCAGGACGGATGGCTTAGTGGTCAGAGCGCTTGAACGGTTTTCAAGAGGCGCAGGTTCAAATCCTGCTTCGTCCAAATTTTTATATGTTTTTAAATTTAGTATTTTTCTTTCCTAAGTGTGGAATAACACTTTAAAAATAGTAAAACATAAAAAAAATGTAAATGCTTGTTTTACTTTAATATTTCCTTTTATATTACTGCAAACTATATATAATATTTGCACATATAACTTCCATTAATAATTCCATACTTTATTTAATCAGATCAATCCAATCATAATACGTAGAAATGCAAAAAATAACTTCAAATGAACAAAGAACCCTCTAAGTTCCACATGAATATTATGTTTATTTTTAAAAAATTATGGTAATAAGGCAAAGCGCGGCGTTGAGTTCCGCCACTTAACACGCTACGCCTCAAATTCGGCGAAAAGTGGGGAACGAAAGTGGAAAGGAGTGTCTTAACACTGGGTTCCCGGGTTCCCTGTGCCTACCCTGCCTTGTGCGGGATACAGCGTGAAGCTTAAAAAAATATATGTATATGTATTAACGATAATATTTTCTTGATTCCATGCTTGATTCGCAAATATCATCGCAGAATCGTGTGAAAAACACTTCATTCTTCACTTCCGCCACTAAACACGAAATGCTTCCAGAATCCGGCAGAAACTGAGTAACGAAATTAGCTTAATAAAACGCAGTGTCTAAACACTAGGGTCCCAGGTTCCCTCTGCCTACGCTTCTTACACTTAACCCTAAAATCTATTTTACTCAAACATTACAATACTTCCGTGGTCATTAAAGCAAGGTTCAGGTCGAGCACATTGAAACCTCACCGCAGCTTCAGACGAATCAATATTTGCCACTCGAGTGAACATTTATAAGTTCTACGTACTTTGTACTTATACTTTGTAAGTTTAGAAAACTTATGATTTAACTTTTCTGAGCTTTCAAAAAGCTCAGTCTTAGCAGTTTTTATGGTTGTATATTTTATATAAAAAAGACACTTTGGTTCATAGGTGCCATGGGTTCCATCACTTAACATGAAAGTACAAACAAATAAGCTTTGACTTGTCTTAATAACGAAAAGTTGAAAAATGAACTTAAAATCTATACCGATGATAAATATGTAACCCATCAATGTGTAGAAAAGTTACGCCAATTTGATATATTAAGGTCGACAAGTTTGCTGTAAAACTATTAATTTAGCTGAAATTTTAGTTTCCAATGTTGATAGTTGATATTGGTTTAAAGGTCATAATTTTATTATAATGTCAATGAAACAGTAATTCAAGCGGGCGAAGCCGCGGGCATATTTTACACTTGCACTTGCACTACTTGCACTTGCACTTGCTCTAGCGTTATTGAGTCCTAAATAAAAGAGCTAATATTTTCAATACCAAAAAAAGTTACCATAACATTTCACATTTGGAAATAAAAATTAGTCAAGTTATACAGTATATAGTAAAAAAATTGCATAAGCTGGTTTCGAACCTGCTCATCTTGGACGTTGTCTAATTACAGGTTAAATCCACCTAGGCTCAATATTTTTATACGTTTTCTAAAAAAAATATAAGTTACATATGTTCTATGGACGCCATATGTACAATTTCGTGGACTACATCAATCTCGGATATGAAACATTACTGCTTAATCGTAGTAATTTGGAATTAACGATTTCAGTCAAAGGTTTTTATTTACCACATCATAAAGGAAAATTGAGAAACGTTATAGCGTTTTTTAATATTGAAAAGCCCATCGTGGTACAGGGGCTAGTGTGTGACTGTTAACGCGACAGGTTGTGGGTACGATCCCCACTAATGCTAATGTTTTCATTTCATCGCTCTGGTAACAATGTAACAGCGCGGCGTTGAGTTACGCCACTCAACACACAAAGCCTCAAATTCGGCGGAAAGTGGAGATCGGAACGGAGTGTCTTAACACTAGCTTTCCCACGTTTGTTTGAGTGTTTTAGTATCGTGTAAATAGCAATATGCACGTCTAAAAGATAGTTATTTTGAAATCACAGACATATACTTATTTATCTATATATCTATATAGATAACAAATCATATATCTTTATTTTTTATGTCAAATACAGTATAAATACAGTATGCCTACATGAGTAGTCGACACTCGACCGTACTGAAATATACCACCAGTTAACTAAAATTTTGCGATATTATTTGCGAAAATCTGTTCACTTTGGGGAAGTGGAATGGAACGTCTCAGGTTCCCAAGCTCCCTCTGCCTACCCTGCCATGTGCGGAATACATCGAAAGCTGATAAAGGTGATAAAAAAGTCCCTCACAAATTGAGCATTAAATTACTGTTGTACTAAAATTATAATATCATATTGCGATAGGTTGTCAGCCTTTATGATCGCATCAACAAACCTCCCCCGCGCCGACCCTTAAATTAATCTATTTGCAATTTGCTGAGTACAGCCGCGTCTCCTCTTATATTAAAGAATCCTTTTTGTTACAAATTTATATAATAGTAAGTACATTTCAATAGTAATATTTTTTATTATGATTCCTAAGAGTTTTTTTTATTTTTTAAAGCATTTGGCAGGATAGGCAGAGGGAACTCTGGAACCTAATGTTAAGACACTCCGTTCTATTCCCCATTTTCCACCAAATTGAGTGTTGAGTGGTGGTACTCTACGCTTTGCCTTGTTATCAGACCAGAGCGAGGAAATGAAAACATTAAATATTTAATTTTAAATTAATAAAACATTAAATATTTAATATGAAGTGGCTACTTATTTACAAAATCGGCGGAAAGTGGGGAACGGAAGTGGAACGAAGTGTCTTGACACTAGGTTCCCGGTTCCCTCTGCATACCCTGCCTTGTGCGGGATACAGCGTGAAGCTAAAAAAAAAAAATATTTTAAATAATTCATTTCCTCAAATGGGGATATACCCAACAGCCTATCGCATTTACCACTTACTTACCCTCTAAAGGGACTAAGGAATTCTTTAGAGATACGAACAGAAATTATTTTTTTAATTATCGTACCTGAAAATGAGAAAACCGTTATAGAATTGCCTCGTTGTTCGTCTGGCAAGACCATTTATCTCGAGATTGCATGAAGGTAGGAAGCTAAAATTCTACAGTATCCAGAAATGCAGAGTAAATTAAGCTCCTAAGTATACGCATTCAAAAGATACGAGCTTTTTATGTATCGAATTTTGTATTAAAATCTTTGCTTAATCAAAACCTATACCGTTACTTCCCGTGGATCTATAATCATAAAATTGATATGAAGTGGCTATTTATTTACACTACAAAAAAGGGGGAAAATTCAGGAAGTCAAATTTTATAATTTCATAGGAAAAAACAATATTAACATATATTTGTTACATCATTTCATATAAAACTAGTGTATACACCCGCAAATTTAAGTTTGTCAATATCATTGGCCACGTAATCAAAACCTATAAGTTATTTCCCAATAATTAGACTAACGTCTATGAGCTTTGACAATAAATGAGAGCTTGTGGTTGGAGCAAATAATGCAAAATACAAAAAAAGGAAAAGCCATCGGCTCGAAAAGCAGTCTTCCGGAACGAAGATGAATTTATAAAATTTTAATCAGGACCAAACTTAGAAAAATGGTTAAAAAACATCAAGTTTTATCATTTAATTATCAGCTTAATATTACAAATTATACAATGGCCGCTTTGATATAAAGCTCGTATTATGCTTTAAGCATCGCGCTGTCCGTATACCATGTAAGGCAGAAGAGGCAGAGGGAACTAGGCAACATAGAGTTGAGACACTCCATCCCTATGAAGGGTAAAGTACGGAGCAGAAGTTTCCTTCTTTTCACCCGCAATATATAATGTGTTGAGTCGTATATTGTTCTAAAAATTTAACTAGTTAATGACTTACATTAATATTTGTATAAACAGAGCTACGACAATCTTCATCAGTAATAATTGTATTTTTACTATTTTTAAAGTGTTATTCCACACTTAGGAAAGAAAAATACTAAATTTAAAAACGTATAAAAATTTGGACAAAGCAGGATTTGAACCTGCGCCTCTTGAAAACCGTTCAAACGCTCTGATCACTAAGTCAGACGGAGACGGATGGCTTAGTGGTCAGAGCGCTTGAACGGTTTTCAAGAGGCGCAGGTTCAAATCCTGCTTCGTCCAAATTTTTATACGTTTTTAAATTTAATAATTGTATTATCATGACTCTAGCCAGTTATACCAACGTTGCTTGATAAAATACAGTAAAATGATATTATCGAGCTGGTGATGCCAAGATCTGAATGGTGAAGTTGTTTTTTTTATTTATTTTAAACAAACTTTTTGTTTATTGAACATTCAGTGTCCTATATAACCTGATATAGTAAGTTGCGGAAAAAAAAAACAATTTTACCTTATAATTGATAAACGTTCTTCCAATAGAATTCAAACCCATGTATATAACAAACTCACAATAAAAAATAAACAAATTGCACAAGGAAAATTTCAATTTTATATCATTCACAAGGATTTATATTGAATGTAGTCAACAACTTGGGTTATAAAACATATTTCAATTTGCCACGTCCCGATATTACTACCTACATCGTGGCATACAAAATGAATTTCTTGCTCGTACGACGTAATCTGAAACGCATTTATTTGCTTATGGAAGCTTCAATTTATTTTTTTTTTATATTTTTCTCTATGGGCATAAGTATATGACTGTAGCGATGGTTGTGGGTTTGTACCCAGTTGGGGAAATAAAATATTTCATATTTTTTTTAATTCCTTGCTATAGTTAATAAGCTTTGCTTCTGCGGTATTGAATTCAACCAGTCAACCTGCGATGCCACAAGAATTCAGGGAAATACGCGATGGCAAATTTAACAATAGGTTCCCAGGTACTGTATACCTACCCTGCTATGTGTAGTGTGTATCCTGAGGCAAAAAAAGTGGCAGTCAGTCAAGACATTCCGTTCCATTTCTCATTTTCCGCCGAATTTTGGACCATTGCGTGTTGAGTTGCAGAACTCAATGGCACGTTTTACCTTGATACCAGAGCAAAAAAATTAAAATATACAATATTTTATTATATCGAGTGGGGATCGAACCCACAACCTGTCAAGTTTACAGTTATACGCATGTGCGTCTGCGCCACATATATCTCTTCAACATATTGTTAACAAGGTAGATGGTAAAAATAACATACATATATATTACTTAAATTACGGAACTGTTTCAGATTACAGTTAAACTAATGATTTTGCCTTATTAATTATACTTATTTATCATTTTAGGCCATTTCTTATAAAATATATATCATTGTAACAAAAATATTGTCGAGTTTTCTATAATATAATATGTGTGTAATCAAGTATACAAATATTCGTCATGAACAACTCAGTCCATTTATGCAAATTATACATTGAAATCCGTTGCATAATTTGGAAGATTTAAGCGTGCACTGGGTAATACGGCTTTGTGTTTTACCATGTGGAAAAGATAGTTATATTATTTTCGACACACAATTTTAGTATTTTTTTTAATTTAACATTCTATGTCGCATGGACTATAATGGTTAGTAAGTGGTAAACGCAATAGGTTGTTGGTTCTATCCCCATTTGAGCAAATGAATTATTTAATTAAATATTTCATGTTTTCATTTCTTCGCTCTGGTAGCAAAGCGCAGAGTTGAGTATCACCACTCAACAAGCAAAGCCTCAAATTGGACGGAAATTGGAGAATAGAACGGATGTCTTAAACTTAGGTTCCCGAGTTCCCTCTGCCTATCCTACCGACTACGGGAAAAAAACCTTTTTCTTATTTAGTTAATTGAATTAATTTTAAGATAAACTTATGAAATATCATCTATTTTGTTATGATTACCTAAAAAAATGGGATGCAATGAACCCCAAATACTTTCCCAGCGAAAAAGAAAGAACATAATGACTGTCATTATGGACAATATTATGAGTCCCTTCCGTAATTGTACGTACATATATTATTTAAATTAGTTTAAACGTTTTCCGGATTATCAAAACAGTAGAAACGACGTTTCAACTGCTAACGTGGGGTACGGTTTAGAGAGCGCGCCAACATCTGTCAGCTGTACTAATAATTCGGAACTCTTGTGAATATGCTTACGAATTCAACAAGTTAAACATAACCGAACAGAGTATTTTTTTAAAAACATGAGTTCAGTATGTAGTGTAGCCGATAAAGATGGTAAAATGCTTGTATTTCAAGCATTTTTCGTAATCGAGGAAAGTGACGATAGTGACATTGACGTGGAACGTCAAAATAATATCATTCATTCATGCATTTCTTCAATTATAGCGTTTCGAGCGTGCCAGTTGAGCACAGTTCACTTCAAAATAATATAATCACGAAGCTAATCCGTCAGTACTGTAAGCACTGGTAAAGTCACATGAAACGTCAAAGGCCCACGAATTTTACCGCATCTGTGGTACGCTATGAACGCTGTTTTGAAAATTCGGAAAACGGTGTTGACGTAAAGAATGTCAAAAATATTTTTTTTAAACATATTGACTAAAGCAGCTTCGTTCTTTCTTAAATATCAATAGGAGACAAAGGTAACTTTAAAGTTAGGGAAATTACAAGGTTAGAGAAAAAGAATTTCAAGTCTCATTTTCAAATTCGAGACAATGCGTGTTGTACACTAGGACTTGTAGCTGTGTTTTGAAGGCTATTTATTACCGTGAATTGGATTCGAACGTATGACCATCTCGGCTGCAGTCAGATGCCATACAGCTTCACCACAATCGTTTCATAATTAAGTAAAAAAAGAAATCTTCTTCTTTCAGATAAATCCTGTACATATTTGCTTATTAACGATTTCTCTTCAATAAACTATACGGAATTTGTGTGTTAAGTTATATTTAACTAGTAATATACCGAATTACATTTTCAGACTAATAAATTTTCATATTCAGCAAAAGACTCAAGAATAGCCATCGAAATGATCTCGATATGGAAAATGGGTTGTATAGAATCGCTGATGAATATCAAATTTGCATAACAAATGACGTTTCAAATGTACTTATTCTTTTTTTTTCAGCTTCACGCTGTATCCCGCACATGATAGGGTAGAAGGAACTTATGAACCTAGTGTTAAGACACTCCGATCCATTTCTCACTTTTTGCCGAATTTGAGGCACTGCGTGTTGAATTGCGGAACCAAACGGCACTTCGTAACCAGAGCAAAGAAATGAAATTAAATATTTCTTTTCCACGAGCGGGGATCGATCCCACAATCTCTGGTGTATATAATCGCACACTTGTGCCCCTGCGCCACCACAGGCCTCAATCTCAGAAGTTGATTTATTATATTATTTTAAAGAAATATTTTAAAAATCACTAAAGTTTTCTTTTATTGTGTAGTATCTTGTGGGAAAATTCTGAAATTGGTAAAAACAGTAACAAAACCATATGTTCGCCGTCATTAAGACGAAGATTACAAGTACAAAAATTTTGAACATGAAGCAAATCTTTTATTTATTTATAGATAAATATATAGTTTATATATCTATACGTCATTTCTTTAGCTTTAAGTTATTTAGTTAACAATGCTTAGACACTGTAAGCCCCCATTTCCACCAAATTATCTATACATTAGATATTTATAGGCGGATCTCAACGCTGCGTACGCTTTATGTAACCAGAGCGAGGAAATTCATTCCTCGAAAGGAAATCGAACCTACAACCGTCATGTCAACAGATCTGGTTAGTCACGTATTTTCGGATCAGTCTTTCTCTCTATATTAATATCTTGATTATTTAAAAACTAAGTAGGTGTATCAAAGAGATTTCAAATTAATCCAGCTTTCATTGCGAAAACTAATTAAGAGATGAATAAACTAGAGCTTCTCAGTGCACAGATGTTTCGGTTTTCTATTAGATTACTCTTTTTGTTTATCCTAAGTTATTAATTAGAAAATATATAAAAATCCAGGCTTTCTCTTGAACATTTTAGTAATTAATTAACGAGACGCAATTGTGAAAGTCCCTTTGGCCTTACGAATTAAATCGGGCCTTTGTTAAATAGCTTGGTTTAATATATTTATAATATTTCAAATTGTATAGGTATTTAGAAAACTATATAAGATCCTTTGTTAGCTTCGTATTTAATCCTTAGCGGGATAACCAATGACAATAAAGAGGCAAATGCTTAATCTGATTAAAACGCTGGTAATTATTTTGCGTACTAATTAATGGTTTGACTAAATTATTTTAATTTAATTAAAATTTTATTGTGAATTTGTTCTACTTACAGCACACTCTGGTTCCGTTGTATAGGATCCGTTGCTAAAATACTTCTTAGGACACTCAGACCAAGGTAGCTCAGCTTGGAAGCTCTGCGCGAAGTAGAATAAGCACCATGCGATAATAGAGTTGTAGTAGAGAGCTACGTTGAATGACACCACCGCGGAGCTGATCCCTATACCACCCAAATACGGAGACACTTGATGCCACACGC
>DWMZ01002612.1:0-13852 GCA_018249855.1 Eueides tales michaeli | reverse complement strand
CACAGCGCAAGTCTCGGCCCGCACGCGTGCAGCCTCACCGGCCCAGCTTTGATGCCAGTGGTGGATGGCGCTGAGATGATGACCGCTGCGAATTCCTTGCTACTGCCCAGATTGTGCTGTACCTGAGGATTTAAGGACAAATTACACTGGTATGATATTTGATATTATACAGTTTTTACGCTTCACTTAAACAGTAAAATAAGTAGAAGAAATCTGGGAACCTAATGTTAACACACTCTGTTCCCATTTAGCCACTTAGTTTGCCTACTTTCCACCAATTTGGTGGTATTGCGTGTCGCTTGGTGGAACTCTATGCCTTTTTATCTCGCTGTCAGACCAAAAAAATGCGAAAATATTTTGAAATCCTTGAATGGGCATCGAACCCACAACGCATAACTATTCATATACATATGTTTATTTTTTTATTGTCATTTTTTAAATTAAAAATAAAATAAATAATATAAGTATATAGAGAGTAAAAAATGGCTGAATGATGAAAACCCTATATAATTTGAAGCAATTTAATATAAATTTTCGTTAATACTAGAAAAGAGATCCATTTTCGATATTAGTGTAATTTAGTTTTCAAGCTACCAATTATTGGCAATGACAAAACTAATTGGGCCTAATTGCGGCTTACTCTTAAGTCGTATCGCTCAAGGAATATCGATTAAAGTCGGCGAAATTCGTTCCACATTTTAAAGTAAAATGTACATATACATATGCGATGCCAGTCGTGGCGTAGCGGCACAAGCGTGCGACTGTTGCCACATGTCGTGGGTTCGGTCCCCACTCGAGTATATGAAATATTTAATATTTTCAATTTAAATATTTAATATTTTCATTTATTTGCTCTGGCAAACAAGGCAAAATACGGGGCTGAGATCCGACATTCGACAGGCAATTCCTCAAATTCGGCGAAAAGTGGGGAACGAAAGTGGAACGGAGTATCTTAACACTAGGTTCCCAAGTTCCCTCTGTCTACCCTGCCAAGTGCAGGATACAGCGTGAAGCTATGTTAAACTCTATTTTACTTTTAGATCATAAATCATTGCCTTAAGCCAGGACCATCCCAAATCTTGACTTATAATAAATACATACAATATTAAAAGAACAACATACTCCATATATAAAAAGGATCTTATATTAATGTAATATGGCCGAAAATAGTGAGTTTTATACAAAACGGCTAACCAGAATTAAATGCAGTTTTCACTATTATAATTTGGCAATCTTCCCTCAATAATTATATTTTTTCAGTTGGTAAGTTAAATATCTATGTCAAATGAAAATATTATTTATTTTTATTTATTTAGCCAAAATTTCAGTTTTAATTGTGACAATGTTATTAGTACGAAAGTAATTGAGATTAGTTAATTAAATAGCGTTGTTCAAGCGGGCGAAGCCGCGGGTAGCTAATTAAATTTCTAAATAATTAAGGCACACAGTCACACAAGCGTGTGACTTACATGCGACAGGTTGTAGGTTCGATTCCCACTCGAGGAAATGAAATATTTGTTCTAAATAAATCTCTGGTAACAAGGCAAAGCGACTGCAACGTTCCAGTTGAGTTCCATCACTCAACACGCAATGCCTCTAATTCGGTGGAAAGTGGACAACGGAACGGACTCCCTTAACACGAGGTTCCCAAGTTCCCTTTGCCTACATGGTTCCCAAGTTCCCCGCCTACACAGGATACAGCGTGAAGCTGAGAATTAAGGTGCAGAATTCTCAAATCAACCTTACCTTAACCCTCCACTGTATCAATATCTCTCTAGTATCAAACGCAAGTACTGGCACAACGTCCTCACACAGAATGGCCAGAGTATTTGATTCCTTGTCGAGAGTGAATCCGGATTCGAACCCAAGATACTGTTGCAGTGACAGCGACGCTTTAGTTTGCCCGTTCTTCTGACGTTCCTTTAGATCTTTGTATAGTTGCAGGTGAACGCAATCTGTGGACAAAGAAGAATTATATATATGAAAATTTGATATACTTTTATTTTGGAATCGCCCATGCTCAGTGGTACACTGTGTAGACTATAAAGACGATTGTTGTGGATTCAATTTCGATTTGGGGAAATTCATTATTTAATATTTTTATCTTCTTGTTGTTTTACAAGGCAAAACGCGGCGTTGAGTTCCGAAATTCAACGCGGAATGTTACCAAAATTCTATTTTTTAAACATTAGGTTTCTTGTGTCTATTCTAGTAATTGCGGGATGTGAAGACAATGTTAACTATTCAAAGTATTGTTTTACTCATTTCCCTTTTTGGTTTATATAAATACACAAAAAAAAAGCACAAGAAAAAAGTATTTAAAAAGCATAATTTAATTAATTTTAGCACTAATTATCGTGTCACAGTATTTATTTTTAAATTTTAAACCTAAGAGTATGTTCAAATATATATATTTTTTAACTTAAAAGCTTTACTTCAAATATACAGCTACTAAATAGAAAATCTAACCATATGTTTATTTTTTTTTACTGTGTCTACATATCGACCAGGGTAAGCAAAGGGAACCTGGGTACTTAGCGCTAAGACCCCCGTTCTCATTAAGTCACTTGCGCTCCCCAATTCGCGCTGAACTTTTAAGGCATTGCGTATTGAGTGGTGTAACTTAACGCCGCACGGTGTCTCAAAAGAGAATATAAAATATTTCATTTCCTCGAGTGGGGATCTAACCCACAAAGCATACTTGTGTCCCTGCGCCACGACAGTCCTCAAATATATATTTTAAAAGATTAACATCTATTTCGTACAAAATATATCCTACCCTGTAATATGTAGCATACAGTGGAAAGCTAAAAAAAAAATTTGGTTCAAGAAAAAGCTCAAGCTTGGATTTAAAGCTTTAGGAAATTCGATGCTCGGACTAATGAGACTTGCTTAACGATCGTTTACTGGTGTACGTACAACTAACCAGCTAGCCAGTTTTTACTAATATTACTTTTGCAGTTTAGTAAAAAATATATCGGATTTGTTGGGGCATGTCGTGGCGCAGCGGTACAAGCGTTGCCTGTAACCGACAGGTTCTGGGTTCGATCCCCAGTCGAGGAAATAGAATATTTAATATTTTCAATTTAAATATTTACTGTTTTCATTTGTTCGCTCTGGTGTTAAGGCAAAGCGCGGCGTTGAGTTCCGCCACTCAACACGGAATGCCTCAAAAATCGGCGGAAAGTGGGGAACGGAAGTGGAACGGAGTGTCTTGACACTAGGTTCCCGGGTTCCCTCTGCCTACCCTGCCTTGTGCGGGATACAGAGTGAAGCTAAAAAAAAAGAAAAAAAATAAATAAATAATATATTTCATATAAATACTCCACACTTAGGAAAGAAACATATGAACATTTGGAACGTAGCGGTATTTGAACCAGCGTCTATTGAACCGTCCAAGCTCAAATATATATAGGGCCCTGTGATCGGCAGGTTTCAAGTACATTGCAAAGACTATATTTGTACTCTTCGATGAATGAAACTTTTCAACAATAGTGAAAGTTCAATAGAATCATTCTTACGAGTGGGGAATGAACCCACAGTCTTTCAGTTTACATACAGACGTCTCACTGCTCTACGAAGACTCCGAAAAAGGACAGTAAGCTTAGAGAAACTACTGTAGAATATAGATACGCTTCATTGTTCTCTTTTCACACCCAAAAGCAAAGACAATAACATCCCCCGATATTATAAGTTTGATCTGTCGTTTGTGTGTCTATCTATACATTAAGAGAAGCAGGTGGTACATTAAGCACAAGGCAGGGTAGACAGAGGGAACCCGGGAACCTAGACACTCCGTTCCACTCCGATTCCCCACTTTCCGTCGATTATTGAGGCATTGCGTGTTGAGTGGCGGAACTCAACGCCGCGCTTTGCCTTATTACCAGAGCGAAGAAATGAAAACATTAAATATGTAAATTGAAAATATTAAATATTACATTTGCTCAACTGGGCATCGAACCCAGAAACTGTCGATTACAGGCAACGCTCGTACCGCTGCGCCACGACAGGCCTTAATTAATTTTGTATTATATCATGTTACCTATATTGATAATGGAAATTGGAAACGGAGAGTCTTAACACTAGATTCCTAAATACTCTCTGCCTACCCTGCTGAATGCAATACAGCGTGAAGCTCACTCATATTAGTAGCGAAAACGTTATTATATATTTACAACCGTAACAAAGCGCTAGCCGAATTGTAATACAAATTTCGTAAACAAAGGTGACTGTTTAAACTTTTACCGGTTCAGGTATTTCGCTTCGCTTCAATTTAGTTTCGTTTTACCTATATTAATAATTGAGAAGGTAGCATGTGACGCGCTATATGCCTTAAATAAGACTGAGAATGATATTAATTTAATATTCTATTAATATTATGAAAAAGAAAGGACCGTAGTGTAGAACAATGTCTTGATTGTAACTGTAGTGTAGAACAATGTCTTGATTGTAACCGTAGTGTAGAACAATGTCTTGATTGCAACAATGATTGTAAGCGGGTCAGGAGTCATTTGTTTTTCTAGCTCGATAACAAGGCAGAACGGGGCGTTGAATGCCACGTAATGTCTAAAAAGTTAGGCGGAAAGTGGGAAACGGTGTAACAGTAAGTTCTTGGCTAGTAAAAATATTTTTACTATTTTTAAAGTGTTATACCACACAAATATTATATATTTAATAAATAGCATTCTCTCTTGCCAAACGATAATTCTAACGAATTGTCTTTGGGTACCGGAAATTTGTAAAAATCTCCCTACAGAGATGCTAACAACATAAATAAGCTGTAACAAGCGTATAAAATTTCGATGGAGCTTGGTAAGAACGAATAGCTTAGTTGGTCAGAGCGCTTTGACGGATTCAAATCCTGCTCCGTTCAAATTTTAATACGTTTTTAAATGTAGTATAGTAAAATAATTTTTCTAAATAAATAAAGTACAGCGTAGTTCCCATTGGCAGTACATAACCATTCTAAAGAGATGTACATTGTAAAACACAGCCTTAGATTGACGGTAAAGTAGAAAATTCATGACATGAATATCATCAATATTTAACAAGCTAATAAAATTTAAAATTATAAGAAACCCCTGACCCAAAAAATCACATACTTCGTCTCGAAAAAAGCCTTGTAGCTTTAAATTGCTAATCCGATTTTCATAAAACATAACCAAGAATCAAGGCGATAAACATGGCTTTCTATAGAAAAAAAAACAACATTCAAACCGTTCATTCAGGAGCTACGGTGTCATAGGCAGACACACACGTCAAACATATAGCTACTTTTTTTTGAGTCCGGTTTAAAAGTGTTCTATACTAGCTTCAATTAGCGGCTTCACTCGCCAAGTGTAATAAAATATTCATTTTATATAAAGTATGAGACATTATAGGAGATAAGTATAGGAGTTAATTCTGATCGCACAAAAAAAATTGCAACGTTCAACCTGATGTACTTTCCCCTTTCTCAATAATAAATGGACTATCTAACCAAGTTCCTGAGATTAGCGCGGTTCGTTAAACAAACTCTTTTGCTTCATAATATAATATAGATTTCTAAAAGATCCTGCGTTAAATCATCGTTAATGTGAGAAAAGTTTTAAACTTTTTTCAACGGCAGACGTTTCGGAAGACATAAAAAATTATATCAACTGTATTAAAATTTTGTCATGGTCTGGTGAATGTTAGCTTAGTTGCTTAGAGCGTTTGGAAAAATCTGTTATAAAGAGATTACTCAAAATTTCCAATCATACTCCAAAAATGACTATTTTGCGTTTGATTTCTATTTGGGGAAATGAAATATTTAATTTTTTAATTCTTGGCTAAGGAAAAATGCAAGGCCTCAATAATTTGGCGTCTACTTTACACCAACTTTTTTAGTGATTTAATAGAAAATATAGTGTCCTAACACTAGATTTCCAGGATTCTCCTTTCTCTGCTATAGGAGTAAAACAGCATTTTTTAAAAATTTTCTCTTTTATTAAATCACGAATAATCAAGTATTAACACTGAAACTCACCTCTGCCTATGCGGTATAAAAAACCAAACAGCCTTTTTAATTTTTACAAAGATTCCCAAAAATGGGGAACGGGTTCCCAAGTTCCCTCTGCTTATCTGCCATGAGCGCTATACAGCGTGAAGCTAAAAAAAAGAAGAAAAAGAAAACAAAGATTCCATTTATCCGTATTTAATTTTAAAGACCCTATAAGCTATAATTCAACAAAATTACAAAGAAATTACGCAAATTCCTAACTTCTATTACAAATGATGTTCTGACTGAGTCACGTCGCGCCAATTAGAAAACCGTTCGGAATTAATTTGAAAATGGTCTCGATTTTGATGTAGTGGATGTCATGTGTCCCTTGATTGGGGAACTCAACGAATTTGAACCTCAACTCTCAATATTTAAGTCGAAAATAGAATGAAACGCGGAGAGTTAAGAGAAAGATAATAGATAGAGAACATAATGGTCGTTATTAAGGCTGTTATTCTGAAATAAACTTTAAAATCATTGAATTAAAGTTGAAAATTGAATAAAGCAGAATTGAAGTAATTAGTAAAAGTGTCCTGCAAGGAGCAATATTTTTCACAAAGCTCATATTTTCTCGAAATAGTTAACGCGTAACCGTCTCAATTTCTTTTTTTGTCTTAACTTTGTTTTATAGCTGGTGCTTCTTTTGTCGTTACAGTTACTTCATTGATGTGATTATTGTTCGCTAGAATTTATTTGTTTTTTGTTAATATTTCAGATTTAAAATGGAATTTTTTATAGTTTATTTTGAGTGGTGCATAAGCGCAAGCGTGTGACTATATACGCACACACAGGCTGTGGGTTCGATTTCCACTTGAGAAATTAAATATTTCATGATTTCATAACTTTGCTCTGGTTATAAGGTAAAGCTTGGCGTTCAGTTCCATCACTCAACACGCAATGCCCCATATTCTGCAAAAAATGGATCAGAGTGTGTTCTACCATGTGCAGGATTCAATATGAAGCTGAAAAAATTAATCTTCATACGTTATATTTCTAATTTATGTGATGAAGATGTTTTAATGTTTTTTTTTATATATGATTTTTTCATATTTATTTATATGTAAATCAAAAATATATAATAATTGCTTACAACTTAGCGTTCATTACATACTTAGTGCGTAGAAAATTCGTGACCGAGCTATTGGAATTATAGTCAACACCATTGATATCTTATGGGGATATGTACATGGTGTTTGGAAAAAAAAATTATGTAACAAAAATTTTCTATTAAAATAATTTTAAATAACCACGCTGTAGATTCACTGTTTTAGTAACAGTTTATAGATAAATCAATCACTATTTTATTATAAATAGTAATAGAAATAATACACAAAAGAAGCTGAATTTTTTGATATTCCATACTTCCCGCACCACTTAATATTCGAGACAGCGTAGTGAAAGGCAAAAATCAACGCCGAGCATTGTGTCATTACCAGACCGAAAAAAAATGACATGTCTTTAAGTGGGAATCGAACTCCCGACCATTGTATTTAGAAACACTACACCACGATGTTCTCTAAGAAAAAAACTCTTTTTTACTATTTTTAAAGTGCTATTCCACACTTAGAAAAGAAAAATATTAAATTATAAAACGTATAAAAATTTGAACGAAGCAGAATGAGAACGAATGGCTTAGTCGGTCAGAGCGCTTGGACGGATTCCAAAAGTCGCGGCTTCAAATCCTGCTTCGTTCAAATTTTTATACGTTTTAAAAAATTTAGTAAAAAAAAATCTTTTCAAAAACAAAACATCTGTACAAAGTCCCGTTTACATCATGAAACATGCACGATACAGCGTGCTCGTATAGACGGCCCTCACTATCTGATTGTCCGAACATTACGGTATGACATATGAAATATTTATAAAGCTTTATTTATTTAATATTTTTGGTCGGACATGTTTTATATTTGTTCATGAATAAGCTTATTATTTGATGTGTTCTAGAGAAATCAGCTGGCTATTGTTGTAATTTGAAATGTGGAACTACTTATTAGTTTCAAGCTGAACATGGCATGGTAGACAGAGGGAACTTGGGAACCCGTTCCGTTCCCCACTTTCTGCCGAATTTGAAGACAAACTTAAATATGTCATTGTCATTGTAATCCAGTTAAAAATAAGATTATTTTCAGCTTTACGCTACTGTTAAGAAGTTCGTCCTCACTTCCGGTACCCACTTTCTGTAGAGTTTGAGTAGCGGAGCTCAACGCCGCGTTTTTGCGCTGTTACGAGAGCGAAGAAATAAAAATATTTAGTAATGGAATTCCTCGAGTGGAGATCGAACCAGTCAACAGCTTGTGTCTTTGCGTTTTTGCATTAATATTCTCAGAATTTTTTTTTACTTCCTGCTGTTTCTCGCACATAACAATATAGGTAGATAATCTAGTTTAAGACTCTGAGTAAGAATCAAACCCACAACCGTTGTTTTAAAGCTTTTAGAGGCCTATCGTGGCGCAGTGGCCCAAGAATGTGACTGTGTGCATATACAGATACAGATTACTGTATGTTGGCATAGTACTCAAGCCTTTCAAAACTTTCTCACTAAACATTTTTAATTTATAATTTAATGATAAGAATATAATACATTTATAATTAATTACTGTCTGTACATGGATATACACACAGTAAGTTTATAATTTATACTTAATTATGTTTTTATGCTTGTGGGGTTGATCCCCACTTAGAAATGAAACTATTTTTTTTAATGAAATATTTAATTATTGCATTTCGTTTAGTGATAAAGAAAAACGCGGCGTTTTGAGTGGCGGAACTCAACGCCGCGCTATACCTTGTTACCAGAGTAAAGAAATGAAAATATTGAATATTGAAATCGAATATATAAAATATTTCATTTCTTCGAGTTGATTTCGAATTCACAACCTTTCGTTTATAGTTGTGACCCCGTGTACACGCTTGTACCCCTGAGGCATAGTGCTCAAGCCTTTCAAAACTTTCTCACTAAACATTTTCAATTTATAATTTAATAATCTGTAATACATATAATAAATTTGTAAATAATTACTGTCTGTACATAGAATATATATGAATTTGTACACTTAGCAATGTTTTGAGTCAGGATAGCGTTTACAGTCGCACACCTATCCCCGTGCTATGATAGACTTCAATTTGTACTTTAAATAATTATCTCTATATAATAATCTCTTATTTACTGACTGAAAGACGTACATTTAACCTAAATTAAGATTTCTGGGACAATGGAATATGTAAACACTCAAAAAAATATTGAAAACAATTAAAAAAAAATACAGGTTACCGTAATAAAAATTTGCAAGCAACCTATACCATAAAAAGTGATCATTTGATACGACAAGTTCATAAAATTATAGAAAATTTATATTACAAAGTGTGTAAATAATACTTTGAAGAATCGTTAAATAATTTGATGGCAAACTTAAAATCATAAAACTTGAACTAAGTGTTTTTTTATATGTTTCTATGAAATTTGAACCCAGTACCACCAGTATGACAGTACAATGACAATTTATAACGCTTTTATTACAGAACATTTTTTAGTTTCACGCTGTATACCGCACATGGCAGGGTAGGCAGAGGGAACTTGTGGATTTAGTGTTAAGACACTCCGTCCCGTTCACCACTCTCCGAAAAATTTACGGAATTGCGTGTTGAGTGATGGAACTCAACGCCGCGTTTTGCCTTATCACGAATGTGAATATAAAGTGTTTCTATTACAAACATATAATTATAGTTCATAAAAAAAAAAAAAATATTTTATTTCCCTGAGTAGGGATCGACCCCACAAACCAGGGCGTTAACAGTCACACGCTTGTGCCACTACGCCACGACAGGCCTCCAAAAGCTCTAAAGTGATGGTTGTGGATTCGATACCCATGCAGTTTCACTAGGTTGTGAGCCTATTTTTATGTGCAGGAAATAGAGTATAGTTAAAAATAAATAATATTATTACTTCGCTCTCGTTACGAGACAAAAACGCGGCGTTCAGTTCCGCCACTCAAACTCGACGGAAAGTGGTTACCGGAAGTGAGGACGAAGTGTCACAACAGTAACGTAAAACTACAAAAATGTTACTTATAACTTGATTACAATGACATATTCGAGCTTTTAAAAAACTTTAGTATTACGTTATTTTCATATTGAATCACAGGATATAGACTAGATGCGTGGGCCCCAATCGAGGCCTCACAAATAAATTCACTTACTATATTACTTACCGTATTTATATATGATTTTTATGATCACTGACTCAAATGTCATTTCCGACCATACTAAGGTTAAGCGGGCGAAGCCGCGTTTGTGTCGTACAACAAACGCGGCTTCGCCCGCTTAACCTTGTTGTGATATTAAAACCAAGTTATACTAAATCTTCATATAAATTATAGCCTGTATGTTATTCTGGTGTATAATTTTTATTATAGTTTCATCCATATTTGTTCAGTCCTTTTTGAGGCCTGTCGTGGTGCAGCGGAACACGCGTATGACTGTAACCGACAGGTTCTGAGTTCGATCCCCAGTCGAGGAAATAAAAAAATGAAATATTTTCCATTTAAATATTTACGACAACACGCAATGCCTCAAATTCGGCGGAAAGTAAAGTTCCCGGGTTCCCTCTGCCTAACCTGCCTCGTGCGGGATACAGCGTGAAGCTAAAAAAAATGGAAAAATAAAATAAAAAATATAATAAAAAATATTCTGGTGTATAATTTTAATTATACATAGTTTCATCCATATTTGTTCAGTACATTTTGCGGGAAAGTAGAACAAATTTCGATCTTCACAAGCTCACACTACATTTATATTAGTAAGATGTAAGTGTAAACTCTACACTAAACACTAAACAAAAACAGAAGGAGAAAGATATAACGGAACCCAAAAAAAGGGAACCCGTCAAGATCACTTTGTTGTCCCTTTGTCAAGATCATTTATCTCGAGAACGTGTGCAAGTGAGAACTTGCTGTATGAATAAAGAATAATAATAATAATACGAAAATTGAAATTTATGTTTACGCCCAATATGGAAAAACTATTACAAACATATAATTATAGTTCATTTTATATAAAATTAATGCATATGTCCGCAAGTTTAAGTTTGTCAACTTTAACAGATACTTCCGGTTGACGTATTATGTAGAAATTAGTACGGAATTCTGGATGGGCGATAGTTTTCTTGCTTCACGCTGTTTCCCGCAAAAAATATTAATTTAAATTAATTTTACCTAAAATAACAAAAAAAAGAAACGTTACTTTTCTAAAGAACCGTTCAATGAAGCGTCTTCGTTCAGAATTTAGAGAAAATGATATTAAATATTACATATATACTAGTACTTTTACACAAAAGTACTTTTAAACATACAAGTATGTATAGTACATTGCGTAGGTTTAAACCTCAGAGTCTTGTTTAATTTGACGTGTGAATTACTTTGTCAAATGTTACACGAACAGTTGAAGAGAAACATATTTAGACAAGCGGGATTACCGGATTTTGTTTGGATAATTTGTTTTTATAGCTTCACGCTTTGTCCCGCATATGGTATGGTCGGCAGAGAGAACTTGGGAACATAGTGTTGAGACACTCCGTTCTATTACTAATTACTGTTCTTTCAAATGATTGAAAGATATTATTATCTTAAATTGTGAATGAATACGATTTCGTAAAAATACCGTTTTGTTTCTTTGTATAAGTGATAAGACACTCCGCGTTTCACATCGTCCAATATCCAAGATATGTCGTGGCACAGAGACACAAATGTAGACCAGTAAACACGACGACGTTTATGGGTTCGATTCCTACTTGAGGAAATGAAATATTTAATATTTTCATTACATCAAGTGAGATTCGGCTCTGAAATTCGGCGGCAAGTGGTGAACGGAAGTGTCTTCATGAATTCGTAGTTTTAACATTAGGTTCCCAGGTTCCCTCTTCACCCTGCTATATAGCCAGCATAAAACTAAAAAAAAACTCTAAAAATACGTATATTTCTCCATTTAAAATATAAAAACGAGTATATTTTTATTGTCATTTCATATACGCTCTAAAATAAATCAAAGGGGTCTTACACGTGAATGTTACATGACCCCCATAGAATGATATCAACCTTTCATAAAATACAATTTAATACCTGTGTCGAACGCAGAAATGCCGGCATCGCGACTTTGTACCTATCGCCTTATTGATGAAATATACGGATTTCATTTCGGTATGACAACGTCGTAAGATAATGGTGTTTGACTGTAAAAATGACGGTCGTGGGTTCGATTCTTATTTATTTAAGGGAATCAATTAAGTTATTTTTAATTTTAAGCCTACTGTCGACGAAGCGCGGCGTTTAACACTGTATTATGTACTAGATAAAACCATTTTTGCTCAATGTTTCAATAATTGGTTGTCAAATGAGGAATATTGTGTATTATCTTTTGGCGTCTTTTTCTATTCAGCTATTCGAAAAAAAACGTATATGTATATATTTATTTGATTAGTATATAATATAAGCTATTTCCAAACTAACCTTGACTTTTGATGTTCAGTTCTCATCAAAATTGCAAACGTTACAGATATTTAGAGTCACTAAAGTTGTTTAAAATGATTTTAATAAATAAAAAGGATCTTTAAAAAAATCATTAATAAATAAAATATACATAAAAAAGAGTATTTACAAAAAAAAAATGTTTAATATCACAATTAAATTAATCAATTAATAAAATTTAAATTCAAATATTTTATTCAAATTAAGAAGTTACAAGCTTCATTTTTTGAACGTCAAACAATTTACCACCAGTTCACTAAAGTTACTGCCTCAGACCTGAGAAGAAACGGCGAAAGAAACTCAGCTGGATGCTTCTATTTTTTATAATCACTTTTTTACAGTTTGACATTTAAGTGACAATGATACCTATGAAATAGACTAGCGCGGCCATTTCATTCCCAAGGCGTGTCATCATTTATAGAATCATTAATTTAGTAATTGTCTTTTCACAACTTGTTTTAATTGTGAAATAAAAAATTCTCAAAAGAAAAAGTATTTTCGCTAAAAAATAATAAAAACGTCGTATGTATAAACGAAATACGCACCCCTATAAAACATAAAAGGAAACTGTTCATAGTACAAATTCTCCAAGGAACGTTTAATATGTACGAGTATGTAAGTATACATTTGCGAACAAGTAATAACTTCAAAAAAAATGGTGACTAAGCTACCGTGATGGACGCACTGTGAATTTGTTTTTGATATTTAAATGTTATATATATATTAAAAATTCAATGTCTGTACGTTGGTAGTAATTTTAAAAGATTTTTTTTTTTATATTTTCTCAGCTTCACATGGCAGGCTAACCAGAGAAAATTTGGGAACCTAGTTTAAAGACTCTCCATTCTGTTTTCCATTTAGTGCTGATTAGAGGCATTGCGCATTGAATGGCGGAACTCAACGCCGTTGTCTTTTTACCAGAGCAAACAAATTGAAATATTAAATATTTCCAGGTAAAAACATATTTATTTGGAATGTTGAAAAAAAATAAGAAAAAGATTGCTTTGTCATTACATAGTCCATTTTCCTCAACAAAAAAGTATTAGTTTGGTCAAGCTCAAATAATTATTCAAGTACATACGTTTGCAAGCTTTTTTTCTTAATTCAATGATCTGTAGCTCAAGTACGAAAAAGTGTGGTAGACATTAAACATATGATAATATGTTTAATGTCTACCACACTTTATGCCGTGTGATCCCGGCTTAGAATAGGATCACCCTGGTACTGATGGTGTCGTAAGAGGCGACTAAAGTACGAGTGGAAGAGTCACGTTGTCAGCAATGACAACACGCATGGGCAGACTCGACCGGAT
>DWMZ01002611.1:0-13853 GCA_018249855.1 Eueides tales michaeli | reverse complement strand
GTGTCATCGGCCGCGATTGTGTTGTCGGGTTTAGTGAGAGGAGGCATAGTCGCCACTGTGTCGGATCGAAAGGTTCTCGACAGTGCCCAGAAAGCCTGGGACGATGGCGTGAGCCCTTCGAGTCGACAATCCCAAGACTCACCTCTGAGTTGTTCAAATTGGGATTTGACTCTTCTCCTAAGAATATTAAGATTTTTACGGTTTGCGGCATTCGGGCACGCGTCGTGAGCTCTGCGTCTTATTAGCTCCCTGAGCTTTTCTGGGATCTCAAATCTCCCCTCGGGCAGATCTGGGATCTCTTTTGAGCAGCTTTGGAGCGTGTGTTGAATGTGAGTCGTGAGTTTTGTCGCAGCTTCCCTAGCAACATCTACTGAGTCAATTATGCCAGGAATGAGGTCGGTAAGAGGAGATTCGTCCGCCTTGATGAGCTTGGCGAACTTTTTCCAGACTGTCACTGTTTTAGTCTGTGGGCCTGAAGGGCTGTCTGTCCCTAGCTTAAACACTACTGGGCGATGGTCTGAGTCGAGTTCCGATAGTGATTCTATCGAGCACAGCCAAAGGGCGACGTTCTTTAGAACCACTATGTCTAGAACTTCAGGGGAGCCTCTTCTTCCGGTGGGAAACCGGGAGGGCGTCGGGGGACCTATAACTGAAAGGTTATATTTGTCTGCGAGGCTTTCTAAAATAAGGCCTCTTGTGCAATTTTTTGACGAATTCCAATTAATGTGTTTGCAATTGAGATCTCCGGTCAGAAGGACGGAGTCTCCCATGTTAAGTAGCAAACGTAGATCGTTTTCGAGGACAGGTTTCTTTGGTGATATGTATACTGACGCTATGGTGATTGGCTGATGGTCTGTTAGAAATATCTGGCATATTGACGCTTCGATGCTTTTTAGAGCTGCCGGTGGGTCTAGTGGAACGCAGTGGAGGGTATAGGGTTGAAATGTTATATATATATACATATATATATATACTAATTATGAGTGCCCAATTAGTATGACACTAAGCGAGCTACCCTATTCCCACTCCATCACATCCATTCCGCGAACTTTTGGACCACCCCTCGTATATGCAGAATAAGGTACATTTGAAGAATATTTACGACAAAGCGACAGCTTAGACGGAGGGTGTAGAACAAAGTGTCCCTTGGCCCACAAAGGGAGACTTTGTTCTACACTTCCGTCCAATATTAGAGACCAGAATCAGAACGGAAAAAAATTAATAATTTTTTAATATAATCATATCCTCAAGTGGGGATCGAACTCACAATTATCGCGCTTACTGTCTGTCGCTTCCCTACGTCACCACGCGGCTTCTTACGTAAGCATTATTTTAAGCAAAACACGTTACATATTCTATCAATTATATGAAAATTATTGAATATTTAATTTGTAGCCACTTGCTTTCACAAATTATAGAAAGTATTATGGATCTGGTTAAACATGCGTCAACTTAATATTTTAAGGCAATTCATCACAGTTATGTGATGGTCTAATGTTAGAAAACATACGTTTTCACTAGCTTTCTCTTTTAACTTCGTAGATTATTGAACATACCTGTTTACATTACTATGAATGCCATTATACTAAATATTGATATAAGAATCTATTATGATACATTTTTTACATTGATGTAAACTATATCAAGAGAAAAATTTTACCTACACTTTCTAGAACAGTTGGGTTTATTTAAAAAAAAACGTCGAATAGTGCCAAAGACCATACCATACCATTTGTTAAAATTAAAAAAAATACATAGAAGGTATGGGTGTTGAAGTCTGAAAATAGAAATATACATAATGAGTCATAAAATCATAATTATGTCACAATTCTTCGACGTAAGTTACTGCACCAATTTATCTGAATAATAATACATCGCTTTATTAAGATTAATTAAGAAATTATAATTAATATTTAATATACTTATAACGTTACTTGACATATAGAATATTTGCATGTAAAAACTTATACAGAAAATTGTCAATAGTTCTAAAAATAAATCTCCTAAAAATTGACAATCCTATGTTCAGAATTATATTAATATATACTTATTATATATTAATATAAAACTCAACATATATTAATATATACTTGCGACCCGCTCGCGGCTTCGTCCGCTTATTTTAATCACTGAATTGCGTTCGATTATAATGATTCCTAATGTGAACATTTTGAACACTTTAAAGTTATTTTTTTATTATTTTCATAAAAAATATATTGATACTATTAGTACTATCAACATATTTTTTTACCGACCGATGGTACCCATCGATCATACCATCGGTCGGCTCAGTAATTTTTGTTATATTAAGATGATTTACGAAACGTACCTATAAATAAAATAAAAATGTCTGCTCATTATTTTTTACAACAGTATTTTTTTAAATGTAAGTGAAATAAAATAATATTATATATATAGAGTTTTTTATATATATATATATATATATATATATATATATATATATATATATATATATATATATATATATATATAGGTATATTGAATAGATTATACATCTTTATATTTTATATAAGTAAGTCCATTCAAAAAGTGAGATATGGCTTGATATACGAGTATACATGCTCAATAATCAGATTTGGGTGAAGTTTTACAATTAAAGTATGTCATCTTAGTAAAACTGTACTACAAACTAACAAAAACTAAGATAATTGCTATAATAAATAACATACTAATAACATATAATATATTAATTCTTAAGTATAAAAAAGTTCATTTTCTTCATTATTATACGAACGAGAAAAGTGCTGAAAATAATTAAAAGTCAGGTGGTTTTCATGAAATAAATCTAGATCTACGGGGGCGAGGCCGCGGACAGGAGCTAGTGTTTCTATAAAAAGTTACTTTATATTTAGTTTAATTGACGTTCTTCAATATTGTACGTTTGAAGTATGAGCCACTATTATTTATTTATTTACAGATGAAAAAAATATTGTATTACTTTTGAATATAGGTAATATCTAAGATCAGAGTGACCTTCCCCAACACCTACGCGGCGTGGGTGGAGTGCGGCGCTATCTGTATTTACAGACTAGTATAAATGCGTTACAAACTGAAAAATGCGCTATTTTTACACCATTTTTTTAAGCTGTCCCTAAATATGTAATAGGTCGCTAGATGAGTTAGTGATATTACAAAGTATAATCAATTTTCATTTTAGTACAAAATGACGTCGCTGATTTTTTATGCACTATTATTATTTTAATAAATAGGGAACAATAAATACAACACCAACAGAAGACAAGAGTATAATTTAAGCTAAAAGAGTACCATAGGCTAAGTGGTTAATATGCAAAACATGCACACATGGGTATAAATTGAGTTCTTT
Source organism: Eueides tales michaeli (assembly GCA_018249855.1). Taxonomy (NCBI): domain Eukaryota; kingdom Metazoa; phylum Arthropoda; class Insecta; order Lepidoptera; family Nymphalidae; genus Eueides; species Eueides tales. Next base: position 10,507 of record DWMZ01002611.1, on the reverse strand, counting down.
GTGCTTAAGCAGGTTTATTGACCTAGTTAAGCAATGACTCGTTTGCGGTTAAACATAAAGGTCGTAAAGGTACAATAACAATGATGGTCACTAACCAAAGTATCATTGTCATTAACAATAATGCCTTACGGTTTTACTGTATTCATTGGCATTAGTATTGATATATGTACGCAATATAACACTCATTTTACAGTTATTTATTATGCTTATAGTCATGGTTCAATATGAGAGCGAGGAGCCGGGTGGTCCAAGCTTATTCTAGTGAGATAATAAGTGATAAAAACTACAGCCTAATAAAATTTCTTTTTTTACTAATGCAATAAAGGTGTAAAAAAAGTTCGAAAGTAAGCCCATCCTGAAAAATATGGAGATATGCTCATGCTTATAGTTATGCTTATAGTTATATGGTTGTTAATTTTAGATTATTTTAACAAATGTTCGATTTGGTATGGTAAGTTAGTTAGGCAACCCAGAATGTGATACTTTAATACACTATCACCAACCAATATTCAAATAAAACACCAATATCACAAATTATTTTAGGCTTCGTCGTTGATACTAATACACTAAGGCTTTTGTAACAAATATAAAATAAGGATAAAAATGGTGCTGAATTCTCAATGTAGATTTCTGTTTAAAGCTTTATTTGGATTAATTCATTAAGTATTCTCTGTCTAGAATTTTCCTTGATTCATTCGCAACACAAAATCTTGAGAATTCAGAAGCAAACTTGAAAATATTTTTTTTCCCTCAGGTTACAATCATACTCTGTCCCATTGTACCATAACCCCAGTGAATTTAAGTTTGTTCTTATCCGGTCCCGGCTTCACAATTTGCAATAAATTCTCTAAAAAAGGTTTTTGATTTCTATTACGTATTATTTCTCGGTATGTCAAACATCTTTACATTTATTACGAAAGTCAAAGTAGGTAAACGGAGTTAATCCTAAGAAAATAATGTAATATAAAAATTAAAAACCTCGACTGCATAACACTAAAAAGAAAAAAAACAAGCCAAATACCAATATTCATTAGAATTATGAGCTACTGTCTGCAGTTGAGATTTTTATTTTTCATAGAATTAAGAATAATATGTTATATGCACGTTTTTTCGGCTCTGTGTTTTGTATAGCCTATATAGTTTATATTAATTATTACTTAACAAAAGTTTTAAATATTTTTCATATTCATTTTATCTCTTAATATTTTACTTTAATTCTATGTAAATATACAAAAGATAATTAAAACTCCATTTAATCAATATGAATAAATGTATAAATAATTTTTTTTATATTGTAATTTACAATAAATGTATTAATATATATTTTACAGTACATAGTCAAAAAATGAATTTATTTAATACTAGTTGCATGATGAATATATTATAGCCTGTCCTCTACAACTACATATTTAAGTATATTATTCCGTCTCGCTCTTTAATGGTGAATAGCGCATAAAAATAATTAACAAAATTGATTTATTTTAGGGATTTACAACGCAGGGACCGTTGTATGTCTAATAACTAAACTCTTATAGCATTTAATAGCCAATTTACTTTATAGTTTAGTTATTAAAGTATTTAGTATTCCATTATCTGACTTTATTGAAACTGTCATTCTACTGTTCGGATACTTACTACTGTACAAAAAAAAAATCCTTTTCGTAGTTTTAATATAGATATATAAAAATATCAACATGTTATTTTATATTATATTATATGTAATAATTGTATATTTTTAGAGAGAGATAGATTTTTTTCAACCATATTCGGCTAAAATTATTTAATATTATTTACTAGACTAGAATATTTTTATAATTAATTTTTATTTAATAGTTGTAAATTAAACATAAATAACTGTAGTACGTATTAAGATAAAACAGAATAATTTATAAATTGTATCGTATTAATTGATTATCATAGTGTTGTGTTTTTAAATGTCGCTCATTCAGTTCATGAAATTAATTTAATAATTTTAGTCAAATGCATAATTTTGAGTAATTTACACTTTCTATGTTCAAAATATGGAGCGTTCACACGTGCATAATATTTTAAGTTAGAAAAAGCAAATGAATTTATTTAGTTGAGTCAGTACTCAGTAAGTCAGTACTCACTTTAGTGTATCGAACCAGTCGTTCTCGTTGGGTGGAAAAAAATGTGCACAGTATAGGTCAGGACTGTAAAAGACTTAGTTTCTATTAGTCATATTCAGTTAGTAGTAAACTGTACTTAAAAATATATATCTTTTAATATTTTAAATTGAAGAATAATTGCCTACTTCTAGTCTTATGTTTATTGATTTTGTTTGCGAGAAATTTCCACTATCTGATGATTTTTGCCAACAAAGGTGTGATTAGATTAGTGTTATTATTCTCAATAATATGAACGATCATTAGTGTCATTGAACAAGTCTAATCATCCGTTTAGTCCATGTGCATTTCAAGTGATTGATTCAACAATTTTGTGATCACTTAAAAAAAAGGTGACTATATATGTAACTAGTAGTGATAAGTTTTCCATTGTGTCATTACGGGAGGTTGGCAAATATTTTGCCCCCCGGAATTACCTGCTCAACTCAACATTGGATGTTATTGCTAAACAAATGCTATAAAGGTTTGTACGGCTTCGTGTTATTAAAAAACTATCATATACTTTTTTGCACATTTGCTTATTACGAAATAGCAGGTGTCTTTTACAATATATAGGATGTTGTGTCATTTTAACATTTAAGTCTACATCATCTTGTGTAGGTGTTGGAAATTATTTTATAATTTCTCTACATGTTCGTAATTATTCATGACGATTTACCTATTTTTAAACAATATAATTTTAGATTTCAAATATTGTTACACTATGTAAAATCAAAAAAAAAGTCTCTTTATACTTTTTTTAGAGTATGACTTTTAATATAAAAACGATGTACATTATATATTTGCTATAATTAAAATCCATTGTGAAAGTATGATATTTCCCACTATAGACTGATTCATCATAACAATAATAATACAAGTGAGTGATACATTACTAAAAGTAATAAAGTATAAAAGCTTTGGCTATAGACTTCACTGCCCATATCTGTTATGATATATGAAATTTGATGTTTTTTATAAATATAGTACCTATATCTTGTACACATTAATGAACATAATAATATATGTGTCTGAAAATATATATTGTCCAAAATCTAGTTAATCCATCTAAAATTATATTTTGGTGTATTTGTACCTTTTGTGATATTTTTACTATAGAAGGTACTTTAATAATTAATTCATTCTTTTAATTTACTTCAAAATACATAAAGATATGCTTTAATTTCAGAGAAGTAACAATTTAAAATATGCTTTTGTAACATATATAATTTACAGTAAATTAGAGCATAACATTGATAATGTAATGAATGTATACTAAAGTATGTTTTGTAATATTTTTTTAGTATAATTAAATATTCTTATGTTTTAAAGTATATACTTTATGATTTTTTTTTAATTCTGGACATAACATTACTTGTGATAAAATAAAAAAATAATTATTTTCAATCAATTATATGACATTGTCATTATAGTCCTATGAAGGTGGGTATATTAAGATACAATACTCATTATGATTCTCATTTTTAAATTATAAATAGTGTTTTAAATTCTAATAATGTGCTTATATTTTAATACCCAGATAATAAATAAAATCAGTTATTTTCATTGGAATTTGTAAAATCTGATCATAATATATAAGAAATCAATAGAAAATATAAAAATCTCTTTTATCTACAAATGCAACGTTAAATTGATATTCATATTTTAGGTACTGTATTATAGAATAAAAGAAAAATAGTTTTTACATTTATTCAATATAATTTGAAATTCTATATTATTTATGTGTTTATAATTTGATATCTACTTTAAAATATTTTTTACTATTATGATGCATGTAAATTAATAAAATAAACTTTGCAACAATACATAATGATAAGATGCATAGTCATATTTTATAATAAAGATGTTATGGCACAGTAATCATGATGTTAAGGTGTGGAATAAAATCTTGACTCTGATTGTTCACTGAATAAAATACATTTTAAAAGACCAACAGTTGATGCAGTTGTGGTGCAGCCATAGACATCTGGCAGTTAATGTATTACTACTAATACTCATGGGTTTAATTCCTTCACTTTGTTGTGTGAATTTAAATAATGTAATGTTTTTTGTCAAAACATGTAGTTCTGGTCTACGCACATTCCTTTCTCCATTGACGCATAATATAATTTTAATTGTTAATTTTTAAGATACAACATAATTTACCTTAACTGTAATTAAATTTTCTCAAGTATGTGTAATAATCATTTTATACAAAAGTTTTTACAATATTACAATAAGTTTTTTTTTGTTAATATATATATTGTTATATTAGAAAATTTTGGTGTATTGAATATACATTTAACTTAAATTTATTAAATATTTTTGTATATTGTTATAATCTAGACTGATATATAAAATAATAATTTCAGATACTATTAAACCCCTTGAGGGACTTTAGAGATGGTGGACTACTACAGAGTACTTGGTGTTTCTAGAAGTGCTACTGATGCAGAAATTAAGAAGGCGTAAGTTTTTCTTGGATATTGATTATATATTATGAAGTCTATATAAAAATAAAGTAACCATTAGGTATAGATATATGAAAAGATACATGTTAGAAAAAATCCTATGTTTAATCTAGTAATTTTTATTTTTTGTGATTAAAATATTTTTTTTTACTTTTGTGTACCTTTTAAATAAATATGATGAAGCCTGTTATGGTGCAGAGGCACAAGTGTGTGACTGCAGCCGATAGGTTGTGGGTGCGATCGCCACTTAAGAAAATGAAATATAAAATATTTTCAATTAAAATATTTAATGTTCTCATTTCTTCGCTCTGGTAACAAGGCAAAGCGAGGCGTTGACTTCCGCAACTCAACACGCAATGCCTCAAATTCGGCGGAAAGCGGGAAACAGAAGTGGAACGGAGTGTCTTAATACTAGCTTCTCCTCCTCCTGCCTCTGTCTACACTGTCATGTGCAGGATACAACGTAAAGCTAGATGAGTGAGTGAGTGAGTTAAATAATTATTTCTTAACTTATTAATATTCTTGTTATTAAAGTTATATAATATAAATATATTTAGTACCTATTATATTTGGTAATTTATAAATGTATGTTTTTTTTTCTATCAGTTACAGAAAATTGGCTTTAAAGTGGCATCCTGATAAGAACCCTGATAATGCAGATGAAGCCAACCGAAGGTTTAAAGAAATTTCTGAAGCCTATGAAGTTTTATCAGATGGTAAGACTTTAATTATATCTGAATCAAGATTAAAAGAACATAAAATATACATTAAATTAAGGTTTCACTATTCCTGACATATTTAATTTATATTATCTCATGATGGTGAGAGGCGTTGTGCTCTGCAATCTGTAATTTTTTGTATAAATACTTTTTTTTACATATAATTAATAATTCACTATATTTAATAGATGTACTTAAGTGACATTTTCTAAAAGTATTCAAAGACTTACATCTTTTAATATTAAGGAAAAAAAAATACTTTTTTATCACAATTTTTGTCCCTTATCATCTCATCATATTCCATTCATTGGGAAATTAATGGAATATGCTGATAAGGGATAAAAAAATATATATTTTTTAATTAATGAACATACAATTATACATATAATATACACAGATATTTTATTATGGTGCTTATGTTAACACTTTCCAGTTATCAATCTTCTGGCTTTAAGTAATTACATAAAATAAAGTGTAACAGCTAATGCAATAAATTTTTTATGTAATAAATTTATAGTTTTAATAAATATATGAATGATATGATGTAACATAAATGCAATCGAATATTAATGTGGCAGTACTTATCTGTGCGAAGTTAGAATGTTGTACAACATAATTTTATTGTTGGGTAGAAAACAAGCGGAAATTGTATGATGCAAGGGGATCCAGTCACCACAGTCACAGATATCAAAGCAAGAATGGAGTTAATGGCCATCGGCACTTTAGCTTCAAAGGTTTTTTTGGAGACACACCATTCCACCGTTTTTTTGGTAGATTTCCACATCATTTAGGGTTTTCTCAGTTTGAATATTGTCATTTTAACCATATTGGGTGTAAATTTAGTTTTATGTAGATGGATCTTTAAATTATTTAACTATGAGATATTTTTTAAATAGTTCATGTTGTATACCCAATTTAGGTTATTTTATTTATAATAATAGCATGAAAAGTGATGGCAGTATTCAAATAATTAATATTTTAGAATCATAACAAAGGAGTTATTTGGCAGCTACCACCCACCTAATTTATTGCTATTAACCGTTATTCCCAGTTGTTTTTTTTAACACTAATCATATGATATGCTACTTTGAGCGATCTAATGACCTTTTCGTTATCTGTATATGGTGTATATGAACATTACTATATTAATAAATTGTGAAGAGTATGAATGCGTTTTGGCAAATTGTTAAAATGTTTGGCTGTTAAAATGCTTATTGCAGACAAATATACTTTTAACGCCGTTTTGCTGTCTAGCGTACAATATTATGTAGACACTCTGTGAGGGGCATCTCTTTTATATCTCAAGTGATAAGTATTTAAAGACGTCAATGAATATTGAAGAAGTTTTATATGATTATAAGCTTAATTGCCTTATCTAGGTTAAGGATCAAAAGGGATCTGATCTTCATATGTTAATACGTCATGCTTACATCAGGAGCATTCATATCAGTTGTTTGGATATTTAGTGCTTTACAACCACGCATACATGTTTTTGTAAAATAATACTTAAATTGTATGTTTGTATTTACAGAGCGTAAGCGTCGCGTTTACGACCAGTATGGCAAAGAAGGATTGAATAATAGCAGAGGCCGACATACCGCGTCTGACGAGGACTATGATTTCGGCTACCATAGTTTTCCGTTTACATTCCGAGACCCGGAGGAGGTGTTCAGAGAATTTTTTGGCGGTTCTCCGTTTGGTGAATTGTTTGCTGGTAAATACATATAATTATGAAATTAAGCGCCTACTGTGTTATTTAATTTATAAAATCGAATGGTTTTCATTGTTATGCTTTGTTTAGCAAATATTTTATAACAAAGACACATAAGTTTTCAGTCTGTAGTACGAATTAAATTTTGTTATAAATTATATCAATTTCGTTAAATCACTAGTAGAGTACGTACATTTTACAAAAGTATTTTGTCACAGACGTTTTCCTATGTCCATGCTGAATGATTGATTGATATTAATTTTCAGACATAAACGGGCACGGGTGTCACCGCCGCAGCCACCACCCTGGCACGTCGCTCACGTCGTCCCTCTTCAGTCCGTTCGGGTTCGGCATGCAGGGGCTCGACGACATATTCGCGCAGGCCTCCAATGGGAACAGCTTCACCTCCTTCTCGACGTTCAACAGCGCGATGGCGGGTCCCGGCAGTGCTAATATAAGAAGCACCACGACTACCACTCGCATTGTTAATGGAAAGAAGATTACTACTAAGAAGTTTGTATATGATTTTTTTTTTAATCTTTATGCTGTATTGTGTCTTGTATGTAGCGGGAAGGAGAAAATTTACTTCACAAGGCGGGAATACCTTACTAGTATTCTGTGCCAATTTATTTTTTGTTTGTAATTTATGATATCAGCTATAACTATGAAACGAGAAAAGAAATAAAGAAAGTTTAGAATACTATGAACTTTCGTGAATTAGTAGTGCTATTCTTATTTGTAATTTTTTTTTCTCATCTTATAAACTGCAGTCGCTTTGATCTTTTATTTGTTGTTGAACCTTACTTAATGAGTGCAGAAGATAAATTTATTAATTTTGTAAAGAGACACGGAAGACATTATATTATATGAATATAAAGTTCTTCAGTTTGAACACATAATTTAAACAAAAGAAACGACATTTTACAAGTATACATTTTGTAGCAAAGTTTGCATAGGGACTAGTGTTCCTTACTTTTCCTCAATTTTCTAGACGTTCCGATTTGAGTGACGATAATTGCGCTTTGTCTTCCAACTAATCACCGAGGAAATGAAAATATTTAATATCCTCATGAATTTGGTTTCCTTATTTACATTTCCTTTCCAATTCTTTTAATTTTATTCGATTAAAATACATACGAAAACAAATCATAATTAAATCATGTTCTCAGGGTAATGGAAAATGGCCGGGAGACGGTGATGTCTTACGAAAACGGAGTATTGAAATCCAAGACTGTTAATGGCGTGCCGCAGTCGCTCACCTATAGTTAAATATCACAACGCCGATAACCAAACCAGATCCAAATGACAACTACTCAATATTACTACTATATTAAACAAGTAACATGTTCCAACTTATCGTTTAGTTTTGCTTAATTTAATTAATGTAGTTCAGGCACTGTATATTTTAGTTATCTAAACCATACTTAATTTAGTGGTAAGATTTGCTTTTTATTTTTTTTTGTTTTGTAATTCTTCTAATTCCTTTTTAGTTTTAAAGGGCCAATGGCGATGCCTAAGTTAAAATTGGCGACGCATAGTGTTCGCATGGTTTTTGATCTCAATCTCTCGAACACGGTGAATGCTGACGCTTTATACATATGTGCATATAACAGTTATTGTAGGTTATTAAATAACGGGTGAGTATCACTTTGTATCACTTAATATTTGTTGTATTCTATTCTGTTATTGGCTCTTATTTATTTTAAATTAGTCAAGTTTGATACGCCTATTCATTCAATGACGTTTAATAACGTTCAATGGTTATTTTTAAATTGAAGATTTTTATTTTACGCTTCGTAATTAATACATTTAAATTTAATACTAAATGCCAAAAAGGGTATGCGATTAAATATTTTTAGTTATATTTTAGTCGGTCTTCATCTTCTTACAGTTGGGACTACCAGGTCCCATTTGTGTTTTCATTACTTTTTCTACGAATACGACTTTATTAAACAAAATCTTGCATTATATAAGTAGTTTAGTACATATCTTTAAATTACTTCGAGATCATATTTTATTTTTTTTAACGATTAGGCTACTAAAATATTGAGAAAAATTTGTAAAAATGTAATCCATTTAGGTATTTCACTAGCATTCTAATATAGAAACTTTAAATAAAAAATAGTCCTATAAATATATTTTGTATATCGTAGTATATCCTGTCTGACATTAAACGTCACAAGTGATAGTGATTGCCGTATTGGTGGGTTATTTTGTCGTTTTATATATAATTACATAGAATAAAAAATTGTAACAGTCATTTTTATAGGGACTAGTTGGAAATATAACAGAAGCTTTTTATTACAAAGCATTCAATGTATTTTGCTATGCTATTCATTAGGTACTTAATATTTTCCTATTTATGTTGCAAAAATTGTATTTCTTTTCTTAAAATTAACCGTTTTAATATTGTGGCTTTTATCGAAAATTATTTTTTTTCAACAAATATATGTTTAGGTCAGCACAGCAAAATTCCTTACTGTTCACACGAATGCCATTGCTATTTTAGAACTTTCCTGTTATGATCGATCGTATTGATTGTAAAAAGTTATTGATTGTAAATAAAGGATATTTCAGTAATTTGTTTTTAATATTTTGTGTCTTACGAAATTATTGTCAGCAGGTAATGAGCACTGTGAGATAATAAACAAATTTCATTGTGTTAATTTGTTTTATTTTTTCCAACCTAATTCACAGCGATAGTGAAATGTATCGTATATCATTCATATACATTTAGATACATTAAGGACAATTATCAAAGTTTTAATAATTACGTTTTTAACAATGGGTTATAGCAGTAATCGATACGTATCGCACGCGATCGTATGCGACCGTGACTCATTTTTATTTCATATTCACGAAGATTTACGTGGGTTCATCTTAGCTCTCCTTATAAAGTCATAAGTTAGGTTAATACCGTTTTAATGGCTTTGGTATATAGCTGTTGTTTCTGGTTCTCACTTCGCCTAGGTGGCATATTAATAGGAATTTGGTCACTCGTACGTCACCTTTGAATTTAATATAGTATTTGCAAAATATATATTTTTAATATTCTGTAAAAACAATATGATGTAATTATGATAATCGTATTAGATATTTTCTTTTAGGGACATGCAATATTTACTTTAGTAATTTTATGTCTTGCTTTCAAAAATTCACAAAGTGTGAAATATGAAATATCAGAATGGTTAAGCAACGTGAATTTACTATATATAGATGGTTTATTGCACAATTTTTCGGCAGGTATGTATTTTTAACAAGCTTTTATTACCTTTAATATATGTTTATGTCGGAAGCTTCAACACGATTTTATTGACTTCGAAACGTTGGATTGGTTGCATACTTTAAAAAAATATGATATAATAAGTTTATCAAGGACTGATGATAATACAATAATATAAAACAAAAAGCTAGTTGAACTCGCCCACCAAGTGTTCGTTGTCAATTTTAGGATTGTGACCTACCATTCAGAAAATACAA
>DWMZ01002610.1:0-13856 GCA_018249855.1 Eueides tales michaeli | reverse complement strand
CGGTATAGTAACTCTCTGTTTTTCACAACATTTCTCGTATCTATGTCGCCTGTAGCAGTAATAGCGGGAGCTGGAGCAGTATCTTTCATGATATCTTCTTTTTCGGACGTAATTTTGACTATTTATGAGTAAACCGGTGCAAAATAAACCTTTTTATTATGTTATTTGTTTATTGTTTTCCCAGCTTGCCAGTTCAGCACTATTCAGTATACTTAGTAGTGAGATTACACAAAGAATGTTGTACGATAAAAAAATGGATGATATTACACTATAAGAAAGTGCATGTTAAAAATAATTGCATTTAAATTTAATATAAACTTGATAGCGATGCAAAATGCTAAGCACAATTGTCAATGTCAAATGTGAAACAGTCAAACATTCAAAATGACGTTTATTAATAATCTGTGAGTAGATTAAAAATATTTTTAATTTTTAATAATAAATAAGATTTTTCACTTAAAACAGCACGTTTTACGTTATGCTCGCACTAAATGAGACCTTTTATGAATTTTCCTAAGCTTTAATAAAATCAATAATTTTGCACATGCGTCTAACGAACACCGTTCTGTTGCAAGTGGCGTAAGACATTTTTAGTAATAATCTAATAAAATAACTTTGAATACCGTATACCAAGCCAAGTGTGTAAAAAATATTTATTTTCTATTCAGTTTTCTATTTAGTTATTTAATTTTTAGATATTTAAAGTTAAGATAGAAACAGTTATTAATAATATTTTTATGATTATAATTATACATGACTATATATATGACTTCTTTAATTTAACATGTAACTAAATAAAAACATCCAAATATCTTTATGAAAATTTCATGGTTTAGTCTCTTTTACACTGAGCCTTTAGCATGCGTTTAAAATTATTCATATAGAAGTGTTAAGTGAAACGTAACCATCGGTTCATTGAACAGGCACAGCTACTAATATACAATAAATGCTCGTATAAATACAGCGTGAAAAATCGCATAATCCCCTTAGAGTTTACACACTGCATTAACTACATAATTCCTGTAGACTTTTTGCTTTAAAATTTTTCTTTTATCTGTGCGTTCAACTTCACGCTGTATCCCGCACGTGATATGGTTGACAGAGGGAACTTAGGAACCTAGTGTTTAGACACTCCGTTCATCCGTTCCGTTCCCTACTTTCCGACTAATTTCAGGTATTGCGTGTTGGGTATCTGTGCTTTCATTATATGATATACTAGTTTTTAATTGCGGCTTTACATGTGTGGTCAGATAAATATGAATAAAAATAATGTGTGAAACAAATAAGTACCTCAAGGAACAGGTGAACAGATAACTTCCCATACACCCCCTTGGGAATGTGTTGGCATGCCACATCCCACGCTTTCCAAAATGTTTTCGGGGGTTTCGATTGGGGACTTCTACCTCGTTTATATTCAAAGGCATTGTAATATAAAAGAGAAGTAATAATAATATTAAATATTATTTTAGGCTTGTTGTGGCGCAAGGGTATAAGCGAGCCACATAAGCGCAACAGTTTGTGGGTTCAATCCTCACTAAAGTATATTAAATATTTAATATTTTCATTCCATCGCTCTGGTAACCAGTCGTTGAGTTCAGTCTCGAGCGTTCGTCAGAAAGTGAGAGAAAGTGAGAACAGAGTGCCTTAACACTAGGTTTTCAGTTTCCTTCTGCCTACCTTGCCATTTGAAGAATACAGTATGAAGCTAAAATCGCATTTTTTTAACATTTTACTAGATAAGTGTAACAAAATCGGTGAACGCCATAGACAATAAGATAATACGTCATATGATAAAATTTCATTTACAAAGTTTACAGTGCTATCTTCCGATTCACTGTATGATATATGTATGTTGGTCCAATTTGTTACTAACTGGTTTTTCTATAAGAAATCGACAACTAGACTATGTGTACTGTGATTTTCTTTTTATCTTCACGCTGTATCCCGCACTAGGCAGGGTAGGCAGAGGGAACCCGGGAACCTAGTGTTAAGACACTCCGTTCCACTTCCTTCCAGAGCCTCTCTGCACATGTGTGAAGACAAGAGATGGATGTACAATGTTTCTCCTTCTACAATAAATAATATAAAGATGGATCTGGCAATGTGGATTTTCAGATAAAAGACTCTGATGGCATAATAAGGAAAATACAGGTCCGCCGAATTTGAGGCATTGCGTGTTGTAAATAATCAATCTAATCGTAAATGAAGTTATCGAGGAAAAGTGAGTGGTATGAGAGGGAGGGGTGGACCTTCGAAAACACAGTATGTACCATACTGGAGGAGGGTCACGTAAAAAGCACGAGGACCCTTCTGGAGGGCATGAATGAAAGAGATATGCCGAGACCGTAGAGCTTGGCGTTTTCTCTGGCTAGCCCGCTTGGGATACAGCGTGTAGCTAAGGTAGTAAGTAAGTTATATCTAAATTCGTAAATTGTGACAGATTGTTTCGATAACAATGATATTTTGATTAATGTAATAATAATCGGATTATTTTAAAATAAAAAAAAAATTCGTTATCAGTAAGTATATAGATAGATAAGAGAAATATTTTTACTATTTTTAAAGTGTTATTCCACACTTAGGAAAGAAAAATAACGTATAAAAATTTATAAATATTCCAAATTTTTATACGTTTTTAAATTTAGTATTTTTCTTTCCTAAGTGTGGAATAACACTTTAAAAATAGTAAAAATATTTAATAAACAGCATTCTCTCTTGCCAAATGATAATTCTAATCATCTTTGAGTAGCGGAAATTTGTAAAAATCTTCCTACAGAGATGCTAGCAACATAAATAAGTTGTAACAAGCGTATAAAAATTTCGACGGAGCTTGGTGAGGAACGATGGCTTAGTGATCAGAGCGCTTGAACGGTTTTCAAAGGGCGCAGGTTCAAATCCTGCTTCGTCCAAATTTATACGTTTTCAAATTTAGTAGATAAGATAAATATTATATTTAAGGAATAAATTCTTACGAGGCTAATGATTAAGCTAATTTATATTTTATTTTTATATTCTGATAAGAAATAGTACAGCGTTCAGTTCCACCACTCAACATGAAATATAATTTTCTCACACACACTGTTTACCATGGCAAGGTAGGCAGAGGGAACTTGGAAACCTAGTATACGTAATCCATTTTGTTCCTCACATTCCGAATTTGAAACATTGCATGTTGAGTGGCGGAACTCAACCCCGCACTTTGCCTTGTAACCAGAGGGAAGAAATTAAAATAATTCATTTTCTCGAGTGGGCATCGAATCCACGACCTGTCGCATTTATAATCACACGCTTGTGCCACTGCACCATGACAGGTCTCCAAAATAAAGAAGAAAATGCCGAATAAAGTGTCAAGACACTATATGCTGCCTACTTTGTATCTACCCTGTAGTACGGAAAGAAGCAAAGAGATCAATTTTTTTTGCTTCTCGCCGTATCCCGCACATAGCGGGATGGGCAGAGAGACCATTCACTCTCCATTTTTACATTCGACAACGACGACGCATTTTGCCATGTTAATACAACGAAAAAAAGAAATGAAATATTAATTATTTCATTACCTCAAGTGGGGATCAAACCTAAAACTTGTCGCATTTGCCTCCTGCAAAGCTCGGTCATCCGGGTACCATTGTTAGTATATTTTTTTAGCTTCACGCTGTATCCCACACATGGCAGGGTAGGCAGAGGGAACTTGGGAACCTAGTGTTAAGACATTGCGTGTTGAGTGGCGTAACTCAACGCCGCGCTTTTTGCCTTAGTGCCAGATATTGTTTGTATATCATAAGAACAAATAGACTACAGTCTAAGTAAACATATTGTATAACTGTCTACCCGCCCGCGGCTACAAATTGCATTTTATTTACTAAAATCAATTATTTTCTTGTTCTAATAACATTATCTGTTTTAAGTAAATATCTCTTTATTGAAAACTAAAATTACAGATAAGTGTAACAAAATTTTGCTGTAATACAGAATTTTTTTTATTATTTTAAATTGACGGTACTTTTATATCTTTTAACCTGTTTACAAAAAACAAATATTTAAGAACTGAACTGAACTGAACTGAAAAAAACAAATACTAAATGTCAAAATATAATAATGATAACTGCATTTAAATCAAGTAAGCCGTATTTGAGATTAACGCGTAAAAACGCACAGACAAACAGACAAAAAATGAAAATATCACTATTTGGTCTCTATTACTTTAATAAACGTTACCTATAAGATTTCTTTAAATATGTATGTATGTAATCTGCTTAAACGTATGTCGTCTGCTTAAACTTATATAGTAAATTACTATATAAGTTTAAGCAGACGAAGCCGCGTTTAGATACTAGTTATGTATGATTTATATAATTTACAGGTCTTATTGACGGGCTGTAGGTGCGTTGAACTGGACTGCTGGGATGGGGACGATGGGAACCCTGTCATCTACCACGGCCACACGTTCACCACGAAGATACCGTTTAGACGTGTCGTGGAGACCATTGCTAGGTTTGTTTAGTTATTTTTAGTGGTAAGACATGTTTTGTAATGAATACAAAGGTGTTAGCTTCAAATCCAGGTTTGGGGCAATATCTTCTTTATTCAATAATTCTCCTTGAACTTCACAACTTAATATGCAATGTCTTGAAAACTGGGCAGAAAGTTGAAGAGTGTCTTCTCTTGAAGAAGTGCAGCTTGCACAAGCTTGTGGAAAACAGATAATAAAATTACTTTTCTTACCAACTTTAAATCACTCACTCACTCAGCTTCACGCTGTATACCGCACAAGGCAGGGTAGGCAGAGGGAACTTTAATAAACCTTAGTGTTAAGACACTCCGTTCCACTTACGTTCCCCACTTTCCGCCTAATTCAACTTTAAATCGTCATAGTAATCTCAGTCCAACCTCTAGCAAGCCCACCGAGAATAACGCCCTCGTCTTGTGCAGTGGGAACTTGGGAACCCGATATTAAGACACTGCCGCTACCAACTTTTCGCCAAATTCATGTGGCATTACATGCTGTATAGCAGACCCAACGGTATGCTTCGTATGCAAGTGCCACATTTAAAGACGTACGCCTGATATTTATTCACTTATATTCTATATTTTCAGGAGTGCCTTCGTAGCATCACCATACCCGCTAGTACTGAGTATAGAGAACCACTGCAGTTTACCACAGCAGCAAGTAATGGCCAGTACTTTTGAGGTCAGTATTATAAAATTAATTTGGTTTCTTATCTGTTTATAGAAATAATATTTAAGAATATGTAAGACTTTTTTATTTTTTATTGTTTTTGAATGGTACTTAGATTCTCGTGTCGTCATAAAACTGTTCAGTATTTTTAAAGAATGACTATTAAAATATTTTAAGTTATTATTACTTTAAAATGAATTATTATTAATTTAAAATTAGGTATGTATTATTATTAATATGTACCTCAAAAAAAGCAAAAAATTTGCCTTTTTCTTCAAGATTTTTTTTAGTCTTTTTTTTAACTCCTGCGCAAAAATATCACCACCTACTTCATCTTCGCAAAGCACTTGTAGATCTTAACTTTATTAAAACCACAGCGATGAATAGTTAAGAGTATCCCTCTGAATAAAAACTCCACCGAACCCCCCCCCCACTTAATTATATACCCTCTACCTATATACACCCCCCCTTTATACGTCATGGTATAAAATAATAGGACATTCAAATTATTTCCAATTTGTATAACAAATTACACACGCTTTACTAGCTCTGTCTTCATCCAGGCAGTGTTTGGAGAGCAACTGGTTACGTCATTTCTGTTCGAAGTCGACTATACTGATGAGCCAAGGCTGCCAAGTCCTGAACAGCTTAAATATAAGGTACCTAAATTTTCTTTTTTTTTCTTTTTCAGCTTCACACTGTATCCCGCAAATGTAGACATAGGGAACATGGGAACCTATTGTTAGTATAGTCCGTTCCGTTCCCTTTAAGATAAGGTGTCTAAATGTCTTTATTATAATTATTATCATTCTGGCACGCAACGCAACAGATAGTTCGGTCTTACTAAGCTTCACGCTGTATGCCGCAAATAGCAGAATAGGCAGGGGGAACCTGGGAACCAAGTTTTAAGACACTCCGTTTTAAGACTTTCCACCGAATATGAAAGGTTGTGTGTTGAGGGGCGGAACTCACCGCCACGCTTTGCCTTGTTATCAGAGCGAAGAAATAAAAACATTACACTAACAATACTCAAATAAAAATATTATATATTGTCATTTCCTCAAATGAGGATCGAACCCACGACGTGTTTACAATATTCAATCACACGCTCGTAACCCCCGAGCTACGGCAGGCCTTAATTTCGAAGTTCGATTCTCAGTCGGGAGAATTAGTTATTTCCATATCCTTCCTCTGGTAATAAGATAAGAATGCCTCGAGAATTCAATGGAATTTGGGAGAGGAGAATGTTTTAATGGGTACAGAGTGTCTTAACACCAGGTTCCCAAGTTCCTCCTTTCGTATTGGATGTTAAGTCGGCAATTTAATATTTCGATACAAATTTACATTATGATTTCAGGTCTTAATCAAGAACAAGAAGTTGTTACCCGTAGAGTCGAGCCCTACTATAGGGTTAACTGGCACGAGCTCCGCCCAGGGCTACGGTGGGGCTTTGGCAACCGCTTTCAGGTAAATTGAAAATAGACACTTAAATCCCATTTCTGCCTAAATACTGATATTCCTTGTTTATTGACTAAACACATGCAAGAAGACAACCAAAATTATATTAAAAATCTATTACATATTTATTTATCTGAGATTTTGCTGGCATAGTCTAATAACAAATAGTTTATCAATTGCAACTGAAGTTAAAGAGATTAGCGCGATTGATCAAGTTAACCTTTCTGCTTTTCTTATTTGTCTTGTATCTACATTTTCACCACACATAGCAGGGTAGGCAGAGGGAACTTGGGAACCTCATGTTAATACTTTCCGTTCCAATAAGGACCCATTCATGCCCCACCTTCCACCAAGTTTAAAACATTACGGGTTTACTTGTGGAACTCAACATCGTGCTATATCTTGTTACCACAGCGATGATAAGGGAATATTTAATACTTAATTTCCTTGATTGGGACACGTTTATGCCCCTGCATCCCAACAGGCCTTTTCATCGACCTCCTTTATAATATTCTTTATACTTATAATAAATCTGTAAATGATCACTTTCTGCACACGGATGATACATAAAAAAATATAGGTTTGTTAATGTAATAGTACGCATAATAGTTATATTTTTGTTTGTTTGTCTGTCGGTTTTTACGTCTGTTTGTCTGTACGTTTTTACGCGCAACGGCCTATCAGATTGCTACAATTTTTTTTGTAATTAAATTGAAAAGTCAATTTTCAATGTAAAGACATTGTCTTAAAAGTGTTCATGCTATTATATATTAGAACATATAAATAATTGATATTAGTAAATATAACAGTGATATTAAAGCTCGCGAGGCCGCTACCAAGTCGCTAGTTAATGGGAAAGCTGTAATAAAAACATCTAAGCACTAGGTCCTTGCTTTGCGTGAAGCTACTTTTCCCGTCGACGGTTGCCATCATCATACAACAACATTTTTTTCGCACATGGCAGGGTAGGCAAGACTAGTTCATTTAATGACAGCTCCAGATGGCGTTTTTGCGTTACTCATTAAGTTCATGGAGAGTACAAAATACAGTAGAAAAAGTACTTAGGGAAGTACATGTATACAACTTTTTACGTTAGTTACCTCTATATACATTGTTTAAGTCGGGGTTTGTAAAATAATTTTCAATTTGGCACATTTTAACGGTTGCGAGTTATTCAATATTTTCCATTTTCACGCTGTATCCCGCACATGGTAGAGTAGACCGAGGGTACTTGGGAATCTATTGCTAACATTCGGTCTTGTTTCCTACTTTCCGTCGAATTTGAAGTGTTTCGTGTTGAGTGGCGGAACCCAACGCCGCGTTTTACCTTCTTACCATAGCGAAGATATAAAAATATTCAATATTTCATAAAAAAAAAAAAATTTTTCATTTCCTCGAGTGAGGATAGAATCCACAACCTGTCGAGTTTACAGTCACATGCTTGTGCCGCTGCGCCAGATCAGGCCACAAATTTTGAGTTTTCCTTTTTTTATTTTCCAGGTCAAATGGCATTCGTCACACAACTTCGTCGCTTCCCGACGCCAGTAACAGAACGAGCTCGATCATGTCGAACCAGTCCGCTGGTTCGTCGCTCACCGAGTACTTCTCCGATGAGGATTACGACGAAGATGACGAAATTGATGGTGAGTGTATGTTTTGAAAATGTCTTTGTGAATATTGTTTTTAATATATACTATTTAAATTGAACATATTCATGGTTTTTTTGTTCATAAATTAGTATTGCCATAGTTACTTTTAGGCAAGTTTAAAATGATAGTTAGCAGCAGGATAGGCAAAGTTTACAGTCGTTTACGTGTATTTTACCGAGATTTACGTAAGCATCTCTTTTAATCTCAATCTCACTATTTTGTGTACATGAAACCTTTTATAAATTCCAGAGAAAGAGTTACACAAAATTCTTAACTCCATGGAAGAGAAAGTGGGTCGTACTTCCTTTTCACTCTACCAGAGTTTCCGAAGAAGTGAAGGAGAGGAAGTCACCACCATGAAACATACGAACAGAAAACGTAGTAACCAAATTGCAAGGGAACTGAGCGATATGGTTACTTACGTACAGGTTAGTTTGGTTGTTTATATGGGTGTAGGAGGACAGAAGGCCGTGTCAAATTTAGAATAGTCTTGTGACCATCCCAAAAAATTTACTAGGAGAAATTTTCCGTAAAAAATTAAAAAAGGAGCTTTACACAGAGAGATTTGTTGTAAGTTTAAGTACAGACCAGACTTTTATATTTCCTTGTAACATAGTGTGAAAACACTCTTTTCACACTTAACACTCTCACTCACAAGTTTCTGCATTTTTTATGTGTTGGGTACCTATAATATAGTTCTCGTCTTAATTAAAAGGAAGTATACAGAATATTGTATCAATAACGGCAAAGATAGAATATTGTAGCAATAAAGGCATGTACAGGGTTTCTTTTACATTTTGTTCATATTTTCCAGGCGATAAAATTCCGCGGTTTGAACCCCATATCACCGAGGAGTTCCATCAAGCAGCCAAGCAACGTGAAAGACAATACAAGTGGAGCTACATGCAGCTTTGAATCCTCTGAAAGCAGTGATAGTGCTGGGACGGTAAGTAGAAATTAAAGGAGGTTGCCAGTTGAGTGGTGTGACTTAAGGCCTTACCTGGTCAAGGGCATATCCCGTAAATTGAATTTTTAGAATAAAAAATGAAGCTTAAGAATAACTTATTCTTATTTAAATATATTTTGTAGCTTGAATTTTAGAACCTAGTGTTATGACACTCCGTTCCGTTTTCCACTTTCCGTTTTGTGGCATTGCGTGTTGAGTGGCGGAGTTTAACACCACAATGCGTCGTAAAGAAAACGAGGAAATTAAATCAATAAACAATTCATTTAGTCGAGGGGATCTGTGGGACCGAACGCACTACCTGGTTTCCTTTGTCATCCATAAGCAGTCACACGCTTGTCCACATGTGCCACAACAGGCCTCATGTCTCTCTTAATTATAACAAATCCACATTGGGCTCTTCTTTTCCAATCCTGCCATGCGAGATAAACCGTGAAACTGGATAAAAATAATTTTCTTTTAAATAACCAATCCAAAATATCTTTTTCTCAGCAACTAGCCGTCACCCAACACTCTCGAGGTAGATGCCTCAACGCGCCCGCCGCCCACCATCCCTGTTACCGATGCTCGTCTGTCAACGAAGCGATTGCTAAGAAAATATGTAGAAAACACCCGCTCGCTCTGATCGCTCATACTGAAACACAGCTTGTTAGGACTTATCCCGCCGGGTAAGTTTTTATATAAGTTCCTTTTAGGCACGTATTTGAAACGATGACTTTGTGTACTGAACTTAACCTCACGCTGTATCACGCACATAGCAGGGTAGACACGCGCCTCTTTCTCTTTCGAGACTAACCTGTTTGTGTTATACTGTCCCCCTGTACCAACTCAAAGGTTATGACAGGTGGGGCCAGTATACCTGCTTCCGGGTTTTACCCCGGTCGCAGGGCCTGGCCTCCTACCACTTACGTGGTAGTCCTTCAGTCTCTAATAGTCTATAGCAGGGTAGACAGAGGGACCTCTTGGGTACCTAGTGTTGAGACAATCTGTTCCGGTGCCCACTTTCCGCCAAATTTGATGTGAATGGCGAAACTCAACGTTTTCAATTTTCCATTTTTCGCCTTTGTAACAACTTTCAATTTTTCGAAAAAATTGAAAACATTAAATATTTAAATTGAAAATATTAAATATTTCACCTCTTCAAGTGTGGTTCATATAGTAGCAGGATTTAAGCCCGCGATCTTAGAAGTGTGGATTAAAATTTTTAAAATAATAAAATAGATTTGAAACTTTTCACTGAATTCTGGAAGCATTGCGTGTTGAGTGGCGGAACTTTGACTCGTTACTAGAAAACAAAAATATTTCATATTTCAATTTCTCTATTAAGTATCGAACCTAAATCCTGTTGCGTTTACAATTGCACGTATGTATGTATGTCCATGCGCCGCGCCATAAAAAATAATAAAAGAGTACTTAAAATATCAAATATCTTCTTTGTTTTCAGCCTAAGAATAGATTCATCCAACTTCGACCCCGTGACCTTCTGGTCTTGCGGCGTTCAGCTCGTCGCACTGAACTATCAGACGGAAGACGCGGCGATGGCGGTTAACGCCGCAATGTACGAGAGCAATGGTTGTGTTGGATACGTTAGGAAACCAAGAGTGATGTGGGACTGTAGCCATATTGCTTACAGACGGTAAGTTATAATCTCTATATATACAATGTAAAAATAGAATTTAAGTGTCTGTGATTTCAACAAAAAAAAACGTGTTTTGTAACTGCATATTGTTATTTAAATTAAATCAAAACACAAGCAAAGTATTTTGAAATTTTTGTCTGTCTGTTTTAACATTCTCTTGAGCTTATCTCTGGAATAGCTGAACCGAATTTGATAAGACCTAACACTTAAAGATAAGATATAAATTACGCTTAAATAAGTGCCTAGCGCTAAAAATAATTCTACTAAAATAATTTATTAATTTTCTCTAAATAAACTTAAATAATACAAAATAAATATTCGTATAATTCAAACGGTCGAAGCTGAGCAGTACGCTAGTAAGAAATATAATGGACACATTACAGGACAAACAATAATACACTTTATATAAATATTTTTACTGTTTTTAAAGTGTTATTCCACACTTAGGAAAGAAAAATATTAAATTTAATAACGTATAAAAATTTGAATGAAGCAGGATTTGAACCCGCGCCTCTTGAAAACCGCCCAAGCGCTCTGACCGAATGGCTTAGTTGGTCAGAACGCTTGAACGTTTTCCAAGAGGTTCAAATCTAGCTTCGTTCAAATTTTTATGCGTTTTTAAATTTAGTATATATAGATATGTTTTGAGAGATTGCGTTCGTCACCTTTCAACCAAATTCCAGATATTGACTGTGTAGCCAACGCCGCACTTTGTCTAACTATGAAAATGAAACAAATTTCTATCGAATAATTCTTCTCATAGGAATTGACTTTGCTATACTCTTACCATCAGATAATAATGAGTTTAACTCGAGCAGTACGCCGTCTCACTGTAGAGTCGAAGGTTGTAGGTTCAATCCCTTCCAGTGAAATTGATAATAATATTTTTTTCGCTCAGAAGGCAAAGCGTGGCGTTGAGGCCTGTGAATAAACACGCATACGTAATGTGTCACTTAGGCAATACATAGAGAACGGAGTATCTTGATACTAGTACCAGATGTTTATAGACATTTCTTATCGAAGTAATTAAAATAATTAATTTCCCCGACTGGGAATCAAACCTAGATCTCAAATTGCTTATTTTTGTTATAGATTTAACCCCATGGATAAAGAGTTCGATGGTATCCACGCGGCACATCTCACTCTCGCCGTCATTTCCGGTCAATATGTCGCTGAAAATGTCTACTCCTTCTACAATGCCTACGTTGAAGTTGAAATATTGGGAGTCCCAGCCGATTGTAAGAAAATAAAAACGAGGGTAGCTAGAAGAAACGCATTGAACCCTATTTGGAATGAAACTTTTAGTTTTAAGGTAAGTTTGGGTAAATTCAGGTAATTTTGGGTCGGTATTATGGTAAGGTAAGTTTAGATAAGGAAAATTTTAAATTAGGTAATGTTATTAACGTCAAATACCTGTGGACATAGTATGTCAAAGATTTATTTCAGTTTTAAGTTGGATAATCTTTGAAATTATTAAAATACAATTAATATTGCGTGCGACCAATCGTGGCCCAGTCGAACAAACGTGGGACTCTAGGTGTCTTTGTCTATATATAAATATTTTATATTTTCATTTATGTAAATTTACTAAGGCATTGATTTTTAAATGGAAGTATAAAATATTTACATTGTATGTAAATATTTTATATTTTCGTTTAAAACGCATTGCCTTAGTTAGGCGGAAAGTGGGGAATGGAAGGATCTTAATGGAAGCGGAGAGTTTTAGTACTAGGTTCCATGCCAGGTTAAAAAAAATATGAAAAATATTAAATTTAAAAAATATATTATCCATACTAAATTATCATTTATTTTTATAACTGATAATATTATTATTTTGCTTTAAAAGAATCTGTTCTACGCAATCTTGATAGTTAATACTAATCGCATCAGATAAAAGTACAAATAGTATAAAAAGGAGTCACTTCCTACTGGTGTATGTACGCTTAGATTCAAATTCAAATTCAAAATATTCTTTATTAAAATAAACTTTAGCAAGCACTTTGGAATCGTCACGAGCATAAAATCACCGCCGGCTCGGAATGCGGTTCTGTTGAGAAGAGACGGCAAGAAACTCAACAGTTGCTCTTTTCAATATTGAATAACGTTACAATTTCATTGTTTAATACAATGGTGACTACCCTGCATCAAATTTTCTTGGACAGTGGTATTACGCTTTCTTAATTAACATTGATTTAACATTTACTTAAAACTTCTCCTGTGGCAAATTCAAAATACACTGCTTTACTTTTTGGAGGCGATAACTAGGCGTCACAAGTTTTTTTTTTGTTTCTCGGCCCAATCGTGTGTCTGTCACTGTTTTGGCTAAAGCACTGAATATGTTGCCGGAAAAACAAAATATAGTAAAATATATATTGGGAAGCAATAGTAAGAAAAACTTATATCCAAAAAAAAACATCTCGCAGAGAATCTCGAGCTTTAAGATTGTAAACAGATCTTACGGCTTTTGTTTGCAGTATAAATATTGAATTTGTATCAGCGGCGCTGCTCCATAGTAACATCCAATAAGAAAGAATACTATGAAAATAACTAAAAAAACTAGTCGGACAGTATCAACGTCCGTCATTTGCCTTACTTTCTTAACTGTGAACGCGGCTTTGCTGAGTTTATCTGCGAATGTTTCAAGATAGGAATTCCACTGAAGCTTGGGATCTATAGTTATACCTAAAAACATAATTGAATCAAGCAAAAGACACAGCAAACGATTGCACGGGTCACCTGGTGGTAAATGATCACCACTGCCCACGGCCCGTGTAACATCAAAGAAGCTACAGGAGCGTTGCCGGTATAGAGGGGCACTGGAACCCGGCATTACACAATGCAAAACGCAGTCACCAAAGTCACTACTTAACGCCGGTTTTAAATGCGGGGGTGGTAATAATCCGCTCGAGCCTGCTCATGCGTGTTGCCATCGGTGACAACGTGACTCTCCGACTTGTATAGTGACGTAAC